>PVHP010050632.1:0-11742 GCA_004024765.1 Zapus hudsonius
CTGCCCTCCCCTCCCCCCTCCACTGGATAACCTCCTCCATGGGTCGTCTGGATCAGTCCTTGTGACAGGGGACCATGGATAGCCTAGTATTCAGCCAGGTTCTCCTGGCCATGCCTCTGGATAATCTCCCCCACCACGGCTCTTACAATCTTTCCGCCCCCTCTTCCGCATAGTTCCCTAAATCGTGGTGGATGAGTATTAAGGCTGCTTTAAGGTTGTGAGCTTAGAGGTCTTTGTGTCGAAATCATTGGTTTCTGTCTCACTGGCTTATCCTGTGTTGATTTAATGGCTGTGGCTGTGGGCCCCTTGTTCATCCCGTCATTCTCTGTGGGGTTCCTACAGTAAACTTTAGAGTCCTTACTCAAGGTAGCAGAAGTGTAGTTAATTTCTCCTAACTCATTGTGAACAAATTGCATTTTCCTCCCACTTACACAGCTTGATAACTAACATATTCGAATTTATTGAGTGAAACATAAAGAAAGAATGGTTGAACTGATGCTTAGGACGTCCATAATTGCAAAACTTGGAGACAATAGTTATCATTTTTCTAATAAGAGTTTTCTTTGGGAGTAAACTCAATACTATTTTGTACTGTTTTGTATTTCGAAAACCAATGAAAAACTTTTATAGCTATGTATACCTTTTTCCTTTAAAATATTTTACCATTTCAGGAGCAATCTGTTAAGCAATACTTCTTCCTTTTTTCAGGTGAATAAACTGAGAGTTACAAGAATCATTGAGGCTAACTTTCCCACTGTATTATAAAATCTTCAAATGCAAAAATAGCACTTTATTTATGAATCATATACTTATATTTTATTATTGTTCATTTAATTTCTCAAAGTTGTATCATATCAGAAGGTCAAGAATAATATTTATGTGTACTGAATATTTAATACATAAGTTTCATAAATAAGTACACTATATGCTGTATAACATTAGCAGTGCTAGTATAATTTTATCAAAATAATACTTTATTTTTATATTTTTGTCACTAGTTACAGAGAATAAAATCATAATAACTTTTTTTACTTACTTGAGCATTTTTTTCACCTCCAGGCTCCTTGTCTAACAAACAAGTATAAAAAACTGAATTTGAAACATAGCATTCCTCAGAACAAGGTAATATACACTGCTCTATGAATGATTAAAGTAAGCCACACTTGAAGATCTCTTTTTTCTGAGCATTAATTTTGAGCATATTCCAAAAATTTAAAGTTTGTTTTATTTTTCAATAAATTTCTACCACACCCTCAAGTCTTTGATGGCATTCTTCTAAATGCAATAGCATATACTTAAAGATATTTAATGCTAATGAGTTAGAAATTTTCCGTATTATCAGTGCTTTACTGTTTCCTATAATGGAACAATTGAAGAATAAGCCTGTTCTAAGTTGATTTTCCTTCCTGTTTCCAACATCATTTATCAAGCCCTTCTGTTTGTGTTAAATAAACAAAAATAATATTCTTTGTTAGATAAATAGAATAATATTCTCAGTTATATAAATAGAAAACAAACTTAAAGTATTAAGGATAGTAGCTGTAAAGAACAAAAATTATACCATATTTTTTTTATTTTTAATTCATTGTTAATGGTCAATAAAGGCAAGAAAATGTGTTAAAATTTTGAAAAGGATATGTTGAAATACTGATACTTAGATTTCATTTCTGTTTTTGCTGACACATACATGTACAATCAAAGCGAGTTCTAAGAATCATGAAAGAATCCCCACAAGTTTTAAAGTTATGCAAACTGAGACAAGGTGTTAGAAGGGAACTCATGTGTGGGGAACTGATGGTAGATACACTTTAGAACAGGTTAATTTACATACAATGCAAGAATATTTCAAGCTGCAGCTTTACTGATTTGAGGTGGTTGTTGGGACCCCATTCATCGAAGGTCCAAAAGAAATTTAACACTGTTTTCTTACTCTAAGCCATAACTTACCACAGGCACAAGCAAGGCCCAGGCTGTGAAGTAGGTTCATTCTTTCAGAATATACTAATAAAAGAAATAAAAATAAACACAGAATTTACATTTTTGCTGTAGTGACTGTTGGTGTTTTGTGTGTGTTTTGAGATAGAATACGCTGTGCAACCCAAGCTGGCCTTGTTTTCATGGTGAACCTTCTGCCTTCTGGGGTTGGAATTACAAACCTTGGCATCACTCTCAAGAAATTTTAGAAGATTTTCAAAATCAGATCTACAACTAAATTTGATTTTTTCATGGAATTAACATTTTTCTTGATTCATGGTCTCAAACACAGATTTATAAGTGGGAGGTGCCTGGTAATCATTTATTCATTGACGGTGATTCAAAGCCCCTCTACTGCGCTAACCTTTCCCATTACTTCTAGTTCTTTGTCCTGACTTAGACGGAGCTTTCTTACCTTGCTCCACAAAATAACTTTTAGTCTCTCTTCCCAAATCCTACTCTGCTGTGAATCAAATTTGAAAGCAATGGCTAAAAAGCACAGAGAACTTAGGAATGCAGTGCTGAATTGTACTTATTTGATCCCTTCTTGTGGTGATCCTCAGCAGTGTGCCTCCACATCCTTCCACTTCTGTGACGAAGACAACGAGACCTAGAGAGCTTCTCTTACTCTACTGTAATCAGACTGCTAAGAAGATATGAATGGCAATCAACTCCTCAGCAATTTAGTTTGAGACACATACATGTAACCAGCACACCAAACTATAGATCTAACTCTGTTAGGCATTGTTAAAGGAGCATTTAGTTTCTAGTCTCTCTCTCTCTCTCTCTCTCTCTCTCTCTCTCTCTCTCTCTCTCTCTCTCTCTCTCTCTCTCTCTCAACTCATTACTATCAAAAGTTTACTCAGCAAACAGGCCATTTTAAAGGAGATATGTGTGATTTGTAATGGCTGACAAATATGAGTATTAGTGCATCCATTTCCTAGCTCCCTGTGAAGTGTGTCCTCTTGGGCTAATACAGGGCACATTCACAAGAGCCTGCCCTGCAGCCAACAGTATATGGTTTTTAAATTTTTATTTCCATTAGTCCTTTTATGCAGAATGTGACAATTGGCTTAGTCCCTGTAGGCGACTCAAACACAATCCCAGAGAAATTCTCTGAGGAATGTTTTGGAGATGGAAGTCCACGTCAGGATGCCAACAGATGGGTGTCTAATGATTGCTAATTCTTCAAAGGTATCTCTTTCTATGTAGGTATATGAGTGAAAGGGCAGGAAAGATAAGTCATGCTTCTTTGTTAAGGGATCTCATTCAATTATGAAATTACGAGGTCCTGCCCTCACAACCAAATCACCTCTCAATGCCTCCATCACTCAGAGGACAAAAATGTCATTGCGAAAATTATGAGCAATGTGTGCTTTCATACTATAGTAGATATGGTTGCCCTGTTTAAGCTCAGCCTAAAATAAACTATCCACCTACATTTTTCTACGCTGTCTTATCCAGGGAAAAGTTTTTACCTACCCCTTCTTTCATCCTTTTATTCCTCTTCAGCTATCAGAGCACACTGTGTCTCAAGACCCACCTTAGGTTGTTATTCAGAAAAGCTTTGTTAAGGATCTTTTCTGTTACTTTTAAGACCATGCTGTGTGGGATGGAGAGATGACACAGCAGTTAGAGGTACTTGCTTGCAAAGCCTCTGGCCTGGGTTCAATTCCCCAACCAGCCACATAAAGATGGACATTCAGTTGCAGTGGCAAAAGACACTAGAGTATCCATCTACACACATGCTTACAATCACCCCGGAAAGCACACACACACACTGGCAAAAATAAATCAATTATCATCCTGTATTAGTTATTTTTCTCCTGTGACAGACCCAGCTGAAGGAAGGATTTATCTTGGCTCATGGTTTAAGAAGGTTCACGTTATAATTACTTGTATCCAAGTGATTGGGAAAAAATGGAGGCAGGAATGTTTGCAAGAGAAAACTCATTACTTCCTAGCAATCAGGAAATGGAGAGAAAGTGTTCCAGTGACATCTTCTCAGTTAGCTACCTTCTACAGATAAGTCTCTTCACCAACTAATGTTTCTAGAACCTTCGAAAATACTAAGCCAATTAACTGAACATATGAACTTGTGTAGGGCATTTCATCTTTCAACTGCAAGAGGTATTCCTATTAAGTGACCTAACAGAAAATATGCTTCTTCAGCAAACTTTACAACTAATTACTGCTAAATTCATGTCAACTATATTCCATGTGGTCTACTTTAACCCAAGTAATATTTGCACCTTTAGTCATGAGTGTCTTTACAATAAGCACATTGTCTCTATCTGATTAGTCTTCAGTGGAGCAGGCGGTGAAAGCAACAGTGAGATTGTCTCATGCATGGGAGCTTTGTACTGACTCTGGTTTTGTATCCTTTGGGAAATATTTAATCATTGAATGGATTCCTGAATATAGACTCTTATCTCCAACGGATTGTCATTGCTGCAAATTTATTTGCTTTAAGCTGTACTTGAGGGTCTCTTGCTAAGAGAGCAGAATCAAATGGTAATAAAAAATTATAGGAACATATAAGTTTGTTGTTGAAAAACATTTTCACATACATTTTAATTTGGGATCAGCAAAAGACTATGGGGAAAATAGGCTATAATGATCACTGTTTATTTCCTAGGTATCTGTGTGGTGGAATGAAATCTATAAAGCTTCAAAAATCAAGCTTCCTAAGTTATAAAATATATTTATCTTATTATCACTGCAGAGCACACATGTCTTGCAAGAGTGTTATCTGACTCCTTTAAATAATCTCTATGGCTCTAGGGAGAGTTGAGGGGGTATGTAGCCAGATGCTGTCAAGTATAGCACGCTAGGTGTTTTACGGAAAGTACAGAGAAGTGAGAGTCATCCTAAGAAATGTTAGTTTCAGAGACTGTTACCTTGATATACAGCCACATGAACGTGTACTTCTTTCCCAAAGTGAACTTTCCGATCTCTGAAAAAGAAAGAGAAAATTCTCAATAATGAGAGTGCTATGTTAGAACTTTGACTTTTTGACTTTTTGTAGAGAAGGAAATGGACATAAAGAAGTTAGTAAAGAAGAGCTAATTCTTGAAATGTCCTAAACTTCTTCACAGTAGGGGGAATGTTTTAAAAAAGTTAAAAACGCTAGAATACGGTAAAGAATAGAAGAGTAAAGACAATTATCATTCTCTTATGGTCAGGTTATAGGAGCAAACCAACTCTCTAGTAGAATCCATATCCAACAAGGAAATGAAAAAATACCTATTGTTATATAAACCATCATAAAATTTAGAAAATTCATAAAACCATCATAAAATTTAGAAAAAACTCCTAGGACAAATTACAACCAATTAAGTTAGAATGTCCATACAGGAGAAAGGATTGTTTGGCAATGGAATCAAAGAGACAGAGAAAAACAGAAACACTACTGTGCCTCTTGGGAGTTACCCTCAATCCCATCTAGAGTGACCATCTAAATATACAGATACAGAAATCCAAAGAGAAACAATTGACTTTGCTCCAGGGTCCAACACTGAATCCCATCAGAAAAGGAACTAAAAATCAAGTTGTCTCACTTGCATCCTCTGTGTCTAGATTACAGAGCTATTCTCTTCCATGTTTGCTCTGAAGGCAGTTGTTGAGGCAAGCAGAAGCAAGGAAGTTTCTAGTAACTGACTCAGTTTCCCTTGTTTTTTCCATGCTGAGGACAGTGGTGAGGAAGACTGCCATATCAGCATAGAGCTTCAGTATCATACCTTCTTTAAAAAATGCATAATCTTTGTATGTATAATAGAACTGCAGACAAAGAAAGGATATATGCACAGACTTTCTGACAACATACATTTTAGTACTTACAAAAAAAATGGAAGAGAAAACAAGGCTATGTGCCTTAGTGAGAATCTCTCATAAAAACATTGTCTCATATCTGGGGCTATGCCTGTCAGGGATTTTGTTGTTTTACTTTTTCAGGATGCTAAAGGTGGCAAAGCGGATTTCCATTGTGGTTATGCCTTGGTGCACTGTTCTGTAGCGCTGTAAAGTACTAGACCATCTTCCTTTCTTATACTATGCTGAAAGAAATTATTAATGAAACCTCATCAGGGCAAAGTCAGAAAGATTGAGGATAAAATTAAAACCACCTTACGATAATCTAGAATGAATGTACTACATTATACCAGTCATTTTCAGTTTCCATAGTTGTCATCAAATGAATGGAGCTGAAGTGGATATGTTTGGTGATTTAAAAACTCAAATTCCTTTATCTAGCTTGAAATCATCTAAAACATATATTATTAAAGGGTGATTTTCAATCATAAAAATCCAAGGCATTTTGAAAATGAATGCTTCAGATTCTGAAGGCAACAGACCGCCTGATATATTGCTACTGACGAAGCTCTCAAGGCACACAGTTTGTAACAATAAATATCACAGTTTAGCCTACTGCATATTATATTCCATTGTCACATCAAGCAATATTTATCCGGGAGTTCTGTATGCCAAGCACATCTGAGTATAAGAAAGAAGCATATCTCTCTTCTCATGGAGATTACATATGCCAATCCTATTACCAAAGAATATGACTATTCCCAAATAGTGTGTGTAGGGAATACTGAACATCACTTTTGTTATGAATAGGTCCTTGTCATTTGCTCTGCTTATTATTGTTAGATTGTTTAGAAATCTAGTCAGCAGGAATGGGCCATTTCTATAAGAAACAGACACAGAGTAACATGAAATCAACTAGGAAAGCTAAAAGGAAGTGTGTGGTATAACTAACCTACTTTATATCATGGTCCACCTTCAAGATGAGACACTGACGTCACTGAGGTGGAGTGCCTACACATTGATGGAGAGCTCAGCCTAAGTTCTAGCCATAAAAGACATCCCAAGCTCAAACATCAGGTAGAGCGTTTACCTGAAATTGAGCTGGGCCCACGAACTAAGTGTCATGCGAAGCATGTCCATCTTCACATGGTGAAGGGAGGCCTCACTGATGGGTTTCCAAGGTGAAACCATGAAGAGAATGCTAGAATGGACAGAGACACAGAAAGCCTGAGCAAGAATCTCTGACACATGGCCCCACACTGAGAGCAAACAAATGGAGATCTGCTTCTAGGGAACAACTAGAAGATTAATGACAAAAAAGTCAACACAATGAAACACACATACCCATTGACACCATCCACATGCAAACCTGAGAAGATATATTCTATTTGTTTTAATTCCTACAGTTTCTTAAACCAATACATGTAAAAACATAGGCCACAGAAAATTTCAAAACCTAAAACATTCACCTAGAAACTTTAAAAAATGTAACTACGATCTATTAGTAAGACAAAATTATTCTTTTTTACAAATTATTCTTATAAAAATATTTTAACATTTGCAAATTGATCAGTCGGTCAACAATATTAGCAACCTAAAATTGAAATGATGTGATTGCCTTAATAAATATTTTAAAATTTGGTATAAGTCAATATTCATAGTTTTAAATATCTTTATTATTAATAATTAGATACATTGTATGAGCAAATCTTGTGATGGTACCTCCGTTTCCCTCCTTTCTGTCCCCAACCCACTGGGGACTCTCTTTGGTGTGCATACTGGATCTGTCCATGAGGTAGAGCCTTATGAATTGCACAAGAGGTAGTCAGTTTTTGTTTCCCCATTTTTTATATTTCAACATTCATTCTTGATTGAAGAAAAACTTCTGTGTAGATCTATTCTTAGGAAAGAAAACTTATCATAGAAAAGAAATGAGAACTTTCTCCAAGGCATGGTGGTACACACCTTAAATCCCAGCACTCTGGAGGCAGAAGTAGGAGAGAGTTTGAGGCAACCCTGATATTACATAATGAATTCCAGGTCAACCTGTGCTAGAGTGGGTCCCTACCTCAAATACCAATAATAATAATAATATGGACATTTTTCAGCCTTATAAAGATCACTGGCCAAAAACAATGCTTACTTGTCAAAGATCACAAGCAAAGAGAATGTAAGCTATCGCTGCCTCTCACTAGCACCAGTCAGCACAGTCAGACAGGAAAAACAAATAAATGACATACAGAGATTGAACAGGAAAATCTAATTGCTTTTATTTGAAGAGGACATCACTGCATATACACAAAATTGTACATGATCTAAAAAAGATCAATTCAATTGAAAAAAGTTCAATTAAATTTTAGGATACAAAATCATAATAAAAATGTTTGCTTTTTCTATATACTAAAAATGCAAACTTGAAAATGACAAGGCCCATTTTCAATAGCATATAAAGGTATAAAATATTTAGAAAAATGCAAGATTTACGTACTGATACAAAATTTTACTTAATTCTTTTTAATATAAATAAATGAAGATATTGTGAATGTATTTGGGGCTTGGATTTAAAGATACACTCTTGTTAATATCTCAAAAACTTCTTTCATAGAACTACATAGGGGTCTTTTAAGCAATATAATTACAGGGAGCTGGAGAGATGTCTCATCAGTTAAAGGTGCTTCATTACAAAGCCTCATGGCTTGGGTTTGATTCCCCAGTACCCATGAAAAGCCTCAAAATAGTGCATGTGTCTAGAGTTTATAGTGGCAAGAAGCTCATTCTCTCTCTCTCTCTCTCTCTCTCTCTCTCTCTCTCTCTCTCTCTCTCTCTCTCTCTCCTTTCTCAATCTTTCTCTCAGTCTCTTTCTCAAATAAAAATTAAGGAAAAATATAATATAAATAGCATGGTAGTAGGAGAGGATGTGGATGGATAACAACATATAGGTAGGTGTTCATGAGCCATGTCAAAAAGAATTTTATGTATCATGTAAACTTGAGCTGTTTCTAAGCAGAAGTTCTAAGCCACTGACAGTTTTTTTTTTTTTTAAGATTCTGGGTTTGTAGCAGTTTTAGATTTATAGAAAGAACTCACTTATATTACTCACCCAACCTCTCAAAATGTTAACTTTGTATACAGCCATAATGAAATCAAGAGCCATTAGTTAACATTAGCTCAGCATAATTAGTTGAATTATAGATTCCGTTCAAAATTCATTAACATTTTAGTTATTTATTTTCATTTTATTATTTGACTTGTCTAAGATGCCACATATTATTTATTTCTCCTCAGTGTTATTTGGGTTGTAATTGTTCCTCTATCGTTTGCTGATAATCTTTAAAATAAGAAAGCATGGGCTTGGGGAGTTGGTTTAGTGGGTAATGTGCTTGCTGTGCAAGCATGAAGATCTAACTTAGGTTCCCCATCACCCATGCAAATAAATGTAAGGCATGGTAGGAAATATTTGTAATTTCAAGGTTAATGAAGAATGGACAGGTGCATCTCCAGGGCAAGTTCACTAGCTAGCCTAGCAGAATTGATGAATTTAGTTAAGTGAGAGACCCTGTCTCAAAGAATAAGGTAGAGAGTGGTTGAGGAAGACACCCAACCTCTGGCATCCAAAGGCACATAGACATGTACTCACACACACACAAATATGCATACACACATTCTCACCCCACACACAAATAAGCATGCAAAAATAAATGAATAAAACATGGGCACAGCATGTGACTGAATGTGCTAGCTTTTTCATGCTACAACTTAAGATCACTGGAAAAAAGCTATGTCAAGACCAATTGGTCCTTATAAACAAGTGAATAATATTAACATAAGGAATGTCTGTATTCAGGAAGAATGATGGTCACTAAAAGTATTTCAGTGAATTCTCATTGAGTGTGCAGAAAGAAGTCATCCATTTCCAAATGCTTTATAAATTTAATTTTAATCTCATTTTATTGAATAAGAAGAATCAAACTTTTCTTCAAAAATCATAAAGACTGTGCACAAAAACCTTAAATGTATACATTTATACAGCTAACTTCATTTCCTTAATTGCTGAATGACCCAAAAGGGTAAAATGTATTGTGATTGCAAAGGGTATTTAAAATAAGAATAGAGGTGTGCTCTTTAAGTAATTAGCCTAAGTTCAAAACATTCTTGATAGTGTTCAAATCTCAACCAGCTGTGAGAATAAAACCAACAAGCTGTTCACCATTGATTTTATATATACACATGGAGTGAGCATGTGCATATTTAATATGAATGAATCACACCACCTGAAGTAACAGTGAGAAAGAAATGTCCTTGAGAAGTTTTTGGCTTAAATGCTTGTGATTAAATAAAGTATGTGAGTGAGAAGTCTCCTGTGATCTTCCCAATTTCAATCTTACCTTTTATCCAGTGTGCTGATATGTACATTCTATGTGAATCAAACGTTCAAAGAGTCAACCTTTTAACTATCCTTCACATTTCTGCAAGGGATAAGGACTGTTCCTGATGAGGCCCTTTACGTTCACAATTATCTCTGTAGCTATGATGAGTTTTGTATACAAACCTTCATCCAGGATCCTAGGGAGAAGTAGGATCAAAGCAGAGCCAAGAGGTTCTTCCGTGTCTCAACCAACATTGTGCATGGTTAGATTTGGTGCCTCATTCCATCCTTGGAGGTGAGTAGACAGGTTTCCTTCTGGCCCAGTGTGTCAAACTTCCTGCCAGGATTCTGCTTTGGATTCAGAGCTCTTGTTCCACCTTTCAGGAGATTGCTTTTCCCAAACCTGACAGACAATAGATAAACTCCAATTCAAAATTTCCCTTTGGAGATCACTATCTATGCTTTATTCTTAGCCATGCAAAAATCCAAGGTTACAAATCAAAGGTCCTCGTTGTTTGTTTTCTGTGATGGAAATAAATGATTTGGGCATTCTTCGTTCACCACACAAGGTGCATTTGTTGAAAAAAAATACAGCCAATAAGGGGTTGGAAACTGAAAGTGGGAAGCACATCTGTGACCTGCCAGCTCCAGCTGACACAATGTCTCCTTACAAACACCCTCACCCTATGCTGTTCAAGGACTCCAAGTTGAGTCATAGCCCAGCAGTTACAGGCAACTTTGCCTCATTAGACAGCATTGCCTCTGCTAGCATTTCTGTCTGAGATACGTTTTTAAATAACATTCGATGATTTCTACTTTGATTTTCAAGGATATTTCAGAACAAGTCTAAAATAATACATTTATCGATATGAAATTATAGATTTTAATATTTGTTAAGCTTGTATTCTTATCACAAGAGGTTATTAGGAAGTGCAATAGCCTCCATTAGATGCAGGAGATGCATTCGCAGACACGCAGGGATATCAAACACTTTACATACTAATAGTACTAAATCCTACATGGACTACACATTTCCCTCTCTACTCTTATCTATGATGAAGTTTAATTCATTAACTAGATTAAGAGATTCAAATAACTAATAATATAACAAAGGCTGAGTGTCATGGAGCGTGCCTTTAATCCTAGATCTCATGAGGTATTGTCAGGAGATTCATGAGTTCCAATTCACCCTCCAATGTAAAGGAAATTCAAGGCCAGCATGGGCTACTTGAGGTCATGTCTAAAAAAAAAAACAAAAATGACAAAAAAAGAAAGAAACAGAGAGAGAAAGAAAGAAAGAAGGAAAGGAAGGAAGGAAGGAAGGGAAAAAAGAAAAATAAATCATAAGATTTAAATTATTTTTAAAAGGAAAGCATAATAATACAGTGTAATGAAAGTTCTATGAATGGTCATCTCTCTAAATATCTACTGGCTAGTAATAAGTCCTCTTTGGATGATGTGAGTGATGTGAGACAAGATGCCTATGCGATGAGATGAAAAGAAAGTGACGGCATTTGAACATAAGCACTGTGATGCCTTCATCTTCTCTGTCTGATGGAAACACAGCTATCTACCAAGTGACTGGCAGGTGG
>PVHP010050633.1:0-11743 GCA_004024765.1 Zapus hudsonius
GAGAGGAGAGGAGAGGAGAGGAGAGGAGAGGAGAGGAGAGGAGAGGAGCAGGTCATCTACAGCACTTCCAAGTCTCAGAATTAAGCTGCTCTACTGAACTCTCAATAAGTGTTATCAGGAACTCATAAGGAGCTTCCTTCTTTAATCTTCATAGTCCCCTGAGACAAGCATTGTTTTTATTCCTGTTTACTACTGACAAAATGGAAAATGAGAGGGATTAGAGAGTCTGTCCTTCACTCAGAAAGCCAGGATTGTAAAAACCAGGATTCTGGCTGGTGTTTCCACCCCACCACAGTCCCTTCACATTGGATCATCATTACCTCATTCCAGAGATACCATCACAGCTAATAAAATACTAGACAAGAAAGCCTCTGTGCCCCTCCTTTAATCCCAGAAAGAGGTAGGATGACCACTGTGAGTTCAAGGCCAAAAGAAGAGAAAGTGTCTGTGCCATTTTATTTATTTATTTATTAGGGTTTTTGTTTGTTGTTTTTGTTTTTTGAAGTAGGGTCTTGCTTTAGCCCAAGCTGACCTGGAATTCACTATGTAGTCTCAGGCTGGCCTCAAACTCACAGCAATCCTCCTACCTCTGTCTCCAAAGGGCTGAGATTAAAGGTGTGTGCCACCATGCCTGGCTCACCTATTCTTTTTTTTTTTCAACTTATGTATTTGTAAGTGGAGAGATACAGAGAGAGAGAGAGAGACAGAGAGAGAGAGAGTATGAACATGTCAGGGCTTCCAGCCACTGCAAATAAACTCCAGATGCATGCAGCACTTTGTGTATCAGGTTCTACATGGCTACTGGGGAATCAAACCCCGGGGCATTGACAACTGAGCCATCTCTCCAAGCCTCTCACTAACCCAATCAGTTCACTGGTTGGGCTAGGTTAGCGAGCCATGGAGCACAGGGATTCCCTGCCCCTGCTTCTTCAGTGTTGGGATTAAAGGCATATGTTAGCATTCCTGGCGTTTACATGGGATCTAGGTATCTAAATTCAGGTTCTCATAGCTGTGTGGCCAGAACTTTGCCCACTGAGCTGACTCCCCAGCCCAAGGAAAAGTTTTGAGTTTGCCAGGGACAGAAAGAAGAAGAAAAAAAATGCATTTTAGAGTCAATGACAGAATATGGTATTCATAGAAGACAGCAAGTGCTGCAGCTTGAACCCAAGGCCTTACCATGTGCTAAGCAAGTGTTCTACCATTGAGCTACCAATGTAGCCTAACAAGTGTTTATCTTGAGCACAGGAAATAAAGCAGCTCTCTGAAAATTCACCCATAAATAAAATTGTTGCCAGTGAAAGATACAGCATCTTCCCCAAGACCAGAAATCACATAGGGAGATTTGCTCTAGCTGCTTCTATTCAACAATGTACTGAAGGTTCTATCTGTGGAAATGAAGAAAATCTAATAAAATGTGCCCAGAGAGGGCTGGGAAGATTGCTCAGTGGTTACAGGTGCTGGCTTGCAAAGCCTGCCAGCCTAGGTTCAATTCCCCAGCCACCCACGTAAACCTAGAGAAAACAGTGACACAAGTGTCTAGTGTTCATTTACAGCAGCAAGGAGCCCTGACATGTCTACACACATACATATGCATGCACATGCAAATAAATTAAATAAAGATGTTAAATGTACCCAGAAGAGAAAGGAAGTCGTAGAAGCCTGTATTTATAGACAACCCTAAAGAGCATGCATACACATCTATTAAAAATAAGTCTATGACACTGAGGATACCCAACACAATCCAAAGCAGAAATTCAAGAGACCTCAACAGTAAAGTAGACTTAAAACTCACCCACCATGACCCAGGGAAGTTAGTAGACGAGGGGGCAGAAAAATTGTAAGATCCATGGTGGGGGAGAATATCCAGAGACATCACCCCCCTCAACAGCAACACACAAAGGAAATAACTGGCTACTTTTTCTACAACTCATAACACCCTACCCTATGGACTGGTCCAACAATCCCACTGAGGAGGGCCCCAGCAGGTTGGGGACAGGGAGGACAGAAATGGGGGTGCCATTACAAGACTTGCTCATGCAATGTATCTAAGTATTAACAATAAATAAGTTTATATAGCCGGGCATGGTGGCGCACGCCTTTAATCCCAGCACTCGGGAGGCAGAGGTAGGAGAATCGCTGTGATTCAAGGCCAGCCTGAGACTCCAGTGAATTCCAGGTCAGCCTGAGCTAGAGCGAGACCCTACCTCGAAAAACAAAAAGAACCAAAAAAAAAATTAAATAAATAAAAAAATAAATAAGTTTATAAAAAAATAAGTCAACAAGGTTATTGAACTTGCAAGATTACAGGAGCAGTACAGAAATTTCTAGAGGCTGGACAGATGGCTCAGTGGTTAAGCTTCATGGCCTGGGATTGATTCCCAGTATCCACATAAAGCCAGATGCCCAAAGTGGCACATGCCTCACTGTGAGCCAAGGCCACCCTGAGACTACATAGTGAGTTCCAGGTCAGCCTGGGCTAGAGCGAGACCCTACCTCGAAAAACAAACAAAAAAATAAATAAAAAGGAAAAAGGGGGGTCTGGAGAGATGGCTCAGCTGTTGCGGCGCTTGCCTGCAAAGCCTGCCGACCTGGGTTTGATTTCCCAATACCCAACGTAAAGCTAGATGCCCATAGTGGTGCATTCGTCTGGAGTTCATTGGCAGTGGCTGGAGGCCCTGGTGCGCTCTCTCTCTCTCTCTCTCTCTCTCTCTCTCTCTCTCTCTCTCTCTCTCTCTCTCTCTCTCTCTCTCTCTCTCTCTCACACACACACACACACACATCTGTCTTTGTTTATAACTAAATAAAAATATTTAAAGAAAGTAAAAGCCAGGAGGTAGGAGGATTGCTGTGAGTTTGAGGCCAGCCTGGGACTACATAGTAAATTCTGGGCTAAAGTGAAACCCTACCTGGGATGGGGGGCACCCTCTAAGTATCTGACTCACAATCTCTCTTCCTTAAAGAGCCTTGCTCCTATCATGATGTCAATGAAAAGGTACTGATTCCTATTTTTTGGGATAAATAATTGTATTTAAGTGCAGTGAATTAAGAACATTAAATTCAATCAATGGCTACCTCTGGGCATAGAGGAGTAAGTATGATGAGGGAGGAATGCTTATGGGATAGCCTCAGATTCTAACTTTTGTTTTGGTTTGGTTTTTCGAGGTAGGGTCTCACTCTAGCCCAGGCTGACCTGGAATTCACTATGTAGTCTCAGGGTGACCTTGAACTCACGGTGATCCTCCTATCTCTGCCTCCTGAGTACTGGGATTAAAGGTGTGAGCCACAACACCAGACTGTACTTTTTTTTTTTTACAATTTTATTTTATTTTTACATATTATTTTATTTACTTATTTTATTTTATTTATTCATTTTCAAGCAGAGAGAGGAGAGAGAGAGAGAGAGAGAGCACCAGAGCCACCACCTTGTGGGTCTGGCTTATGTGGGTCTTGGGGAATTGAACTGGGGGCCTTAGGCACTGGAGGCAAGTGCCTTAACCACTGAGCCATCTCTCCAGCCCTATTTTTATTGAGCATTTTTCCATGTTGTGCATATGGCTTTATGTGGGTACTGGGAATCGAACTCAGAGTGGCAGGCTTTGTAAGCAAGCACCTTAACCAGCAGCCTTCTCCACAGGCCCACATTTTTATTAATACATGACCATGCGGTAACTTGTATTCTAGTCCCATTGTGCTCCTTTGTCCCCACCACCCACGCTGTGCCACGGAGCTCCCTCCTCTATCCAGGTAGTTCTGTTTTGATGTCTCGTTCTTTTTGTCCTCCATGTCAGAACTGTGCAGGTCTTGTGGTGGTAACGACCACTGTGAAGTCATGAATGTGCCAGTCAGTTCATGTCCAGAAGACAGTGACCCCAAAGTAACCCTTGGGGATCTTTCCATCCCACTTCGGAAATATTCCCTGAGCCTTGGAGGGTGTGACAGAGATGTCTCATTGTGTTTTCAACAGCCTCTTATTTTCAGCTTTGATGAGCCTTGAGTCTCCTCAGTGTCTACCATCATCTCTAGAGAAGCTTCTCTGATGAGTAGTGAGAGCAGCACTCATATTCCGGCGACCATCTCTAAAAAGAAGCCTCTCTAATCAAAAGTGAGAGCGGCTTTAATCAGTAAGTATTGATTAAAGAGATGGAGAGGTGGCAGCAGTTAAGGAACTTGCCTGCAAAACCTAAGAACCTGAGTTTAATTCCCTAGTACCACTTAAAGCCAGATGTACAAAGTGGCTCATGTATCTGGAGTTTGTTTGCAGCAGCTAGAGGCCCTGGCGCACCCATTCCCTGTCTGTCTCTCTCTGTTTCTCACACATAAATTATATAGATTTTTTTTTGTTTTTTTAAGGTAGAGTCTTGCTCTAGCCCAGGCTGACCTCTGGAATTCACTATGTAGTCTCAGGCTGGCCTCGAATTCATGGCAATTCTCTAACCTCTCCCCCCCCCCCAAGACCTGGGACTAAAGGTATGCGCTCCTGGCTATGAAATATTTCTCTCTTGCAGCTTTCAGTATGCTTTCTTTATTCTTTGTGTTGTGTATTTTTAAAAAATACTTTGGGGTTGGAGAGATGGCTCAGTGGTTAAGGCACTTACCTGAAAAGAGACTAATGACTCAAGTTTGGTTCCCCAGCACCCACATCAAGACAGAAGCACAGAGTCATACATGGTCCTGGACTCGTTTGGTTCCCCAGCACCCAGGTAAAGACAGATGCACAAAGTCATACATGGATCTGAAGTTCATTTGTAGTGGCTGAAGGTCCTGGCACACCCATTCTCTGTGTCTGTCTCCTCTCTTTCTCTGCTTGTAAATAAATAAAAAATATTTTAGCTGGGGGCTGGAGAGATGGCTCAGCGGTTAAGGCACTTGCCTACAGTGCCTAAGGCCCCGGGTTCAATTCCCCAGGACCCACATAAGCCAGACCCACAAGGTGGTGGCCCTGGTGCGCTCTCTCTCTCTCTCTCTCTCTCTCTCTTTCTCTCTCTCTCTCTCTCTCTCTCCTTGAAAATAAATAAATAAATAAAATATCTAAAAAAAGTCACGAAAATAAAATTTAAAAAAAATTTTAGCTGGGTATGGTGGCACATGCCTTTAATCCCAGCAGTCACGAGACA
Organism: Zapus hudsonius; assembly: GCA_004024765.1. Lineage (NCBI taxonomy): Eukaryota > Metazoa > Chordata > Mammalia > Rodentia > Dipodidae > Zapus > Zapus hudsonius. Next base: position 5,115 of record PVHP010050633.1, read on the forward strand.
GAGGTAGGAGGATCACTATGAGTTGGAGGTCAATTTGGGACTACATAATGAGTTCCAGGTCAGCCTGGGATACAGTGAGACCCTACCTTGAAAAAGGCAAAAACATTTTGTTTGCTTATTTGAGAGAGAAAAGAGAGAATATGGGTATGCCAGGGCCACCTGCCGCTGCAAATGAACTCCAGACATATTGGTCACTTTTTGCATCTGGCTTTGCATGGGTACTAGAGAATCCAATCTGGGCCATCAGGCTTTAAAAGCAAACTCTTTAACTACTGAGCAATCTCTTCAGTCCATTAAGAGGTTTTTGTTTGTTTTTAAAGAAGCAAGCTGAGCACCAGCATTCATCTCTGATATCTTTTTAAATGTTTTATTATTTATTTCCAAGCAGAGATATATAGACAGAGACAGAGAGAATGAGCATGCCAGGGCTTCCAGCCACTGCAAACTCCAGATGCATGCACCATTTTGTGCATCTGTCTTTATGTGGCAATCTATCGTGGGGGAATCCAATTGCTCTCTAATTGGAGTGGAGTCCCGCTCCATGGGAGAGAAAGCATGCCTGGTACTGAAGACCTAATAAAAAGCCGATGGTGGGGGAGGTCAGAGTCCTAGGGGAGTAATGCCTTCTGCTGTCTGGCTAAATGCATATATTATGCCCACCAAAATGCTTTGTGATCAGTTTTTTTAAATGTTCATACCCATATAATGCTACTCTCACGTTTGGCTAGAGAAGCTTGTCTTTTCAGATAGTAGTGACCACTGGAATAACTTAAAAGTCACCATAGGGCTGAGAAATGACAGCGTAGTGTTCAGCATTGGGACATCTCTATCACACCTTCCAAGGCTCAGGGTCTATTGAGGAAGAGGTGGTGGAAAGATTGTAAGAGCCAAAGGAAGGGTAGGACTGCTACAACACAAAATGGTCTTGATATTCATGACCTCTCATTGCCTGACACTACCCACACAAGACCTTCATAATAGGAAGAAAAGATGATCTCAAAACAAAAGAAAGACTAAGAAGGGGCTTGGGGTGGGGAGGGAATTATCATGGTTTATTGTCTACAATTATGCAAGCTGCCAATAAAAAAATTTTTTAAGTTTTTGACTTTAACAGGACATGGGGAATTTTTTTTCAGTCCAGTCTATTTGGTGTTCTGTACATCTCTGATACTTGGAGCTCTGTCCCTAGCTTTGGGGAACTTTCTTCATGTGTTTATCTGTCTTCCCCGAGTTTGTTGTATACTGACCACAATTCCTTTGAGATCTTTGTCTGGCAAGCCTCCTACCTCTGCCTAGGATTAAAGGTGGGCGCCAACACACCTGACTCAGCATTTTGGAATTCCCCTCTGGAGATTGTCTGTTGCTCAGGTCTTTCAGGCACATCTGTGTTGAGTACTTAGAACAGTGTTTGTTGCCTCTTTGTGTTTTGTCTTTTCTGTGCTTTGCGGTGCTTGGAGTCTAGTCTTGGAGGTACTTACTTGGTGCTGCTGTGCTGGAATGTACTGTGGCTCCCAGACCAAATGGAAATCTTTGGTGCCCCCTGGTGGCAGGGAAGAGGATTGCTGAGGGAATATACACTAGAAATATGAGCTGGAGTCCAATGATCAGTAGACTGTGCTCGCGGGGTGAAGGGAGGAATCCTAGTGGAAATCCAGCAGCTGCAATTCAAGCACCCTGTCCCAATCAGGATACAGGCTGTCTGCTCATCCCAGACAAGATCATATGGACAATTTTTTAAAATATTTTATTTATTCATTTTCAAGCAGAGAGAAAGAGAGAGAGAGAGAGAGAGAGAGAGAGGGGGGGGGGAGGGAGGGAGGGAGAGACCGCAAGCACCAAGGCCACCACCTTGTGGGTCTGGCTTATGTGGGTACTGGGGAATTGAACCAGGGGCCTTAGGCACTGGAGGCAAGTGCCTTAACCACTGAGCCATCTCTCCAGCCCCATATGGACAATTTTCAGTTAATTCCCCTCCCCAACTATTCATGTTCCCTTGAACTCAATCCCTACTAGTCCCTCTTCTATTTGTGAGTTTAGTTTGCTGAATGAGCATGGTTGAGGGATTATTTCCCAGAGCACATGCAAGTTATTATCCACTAAAGAAAATGTCTTCTACTTCATTAACCTTCAACAACCATTAGCTGCCAATAACTCCTCAGGACTGGGGGCTTTATGCCCTCCCCCACCACCCATGGTGAAATGTTGATAGGCCCAATGTTATGAAGGTCACTATAACGTCATGAAGGTAATGAATGCAGCAGTCACACTGTGTGGACTCCTCCCCTCTCTGGCTCTTAAATTCTTTCCACCCAGTCCTCTGCAATGCTCCTGAGTCTTGGAGAGCTCTCATTGAACTCTTGAGCAGTCACTTATTCTCGGCACTTGGATGAGTTTAGTCTCCCCCTGTAGTCATTGCTAGCTGAAGAAACAAAAAATTGAGCAGCATTATGACATTCCTACATCCCTACAGCCATAGGATTTGATTGTTTTCAGTTCCACAGGAGTCCTTCCCATAGAGCAGGCCTCAAATCCAGAGAGCAGTTGGTTACCCCCAATAAGTTTGCCACTACTGCACCAGTGCACATCTTGCACGACTAGTTGGTTATCTTGCAGGGCCCACTGCTGGATTCTCCCTCAGCAACCTGTACAGAACTTACCAGTATGACAGGAGGAAAGGTTTCCATCTTAATTCTAGTTGGATCTACCAAAGCATATCTTCACTAATAACTAAGAGCACTGGCAACTGCCTGCATTGTTTTGCAGGTCTTGAGGGCCTCCATGACCAACAAGTAATCCCACTTCTGGCACTGGGATCTTCCTGTAACCTGACTTCTGAGGAGCAGTGTTACTTGCCCACACAAGGTACTTCTGTAAAACTTGTTTTAAAACTTTTTATTTTTTTTTATTTTATTTATTTATTTTGGTTTTTCGAGGTAGGGTCTCGCTCTAGCCCAGGCTGACCTGGAATTCACTATGTAGTCTCAGGGTGGCCTTGAACTCATGGCGATCCTCTTACCTCTGCTGGGATTAAAGGCATGCGCCACCACGCCCAGCAGAATAATTCTTGTGTGCTCAATCTTGAAGAGGGCATCTGTTATCAGCCCCCACCACCCCAAGGTTCAGGAAACATTACTGAATAGGGAGAACGTAGTAAGGGTGTTGTGGAATGACAGCATTTGAGCACAACAACTCACAGGAGCACTGGTTTCCTGAACAAGATTGAGCCCTTCAGCACCCCATCATGGATAGTCATTGTCTTCAATGGTCAGTTGTTCTTGCTCCAGTAAGTAATCCCCAACTCATGCAAGCAACCCTAATTAAACTCAGCAGGGGCAGGGGACATGAAAGCAAGAGTTTAGTGGGGTGAACATGATCAAAACACGTTACAAACCAGGCGTGGTGGCTCACACCTTTAATCCCAGCACTCAGGAGGCTTGCTGAGGTAGAAGCAACCATTGGTTCCAGCTCAGCCTGCCCAGAATGAGACCCTGCCTCAAAAAAAAACAAAAATACATGTGTGAAAGAAAATGAAAATGGGCTGGAGAGATGGCTCAGAGTTTTGCCTGCAAAACCTAATGACCTGAGTTCAATTCCCTAGTACCCATGTAAAGCCAGATGCACAAAGTAGCATATGTATCTTGAGTTTGTATGTAGTGGCTAGAGGACCTGGCACACGAATTTTGTTTAGGCAAGGCTGACCTGGAATACATTCTGTAGTCTCAGGGTGGCCTTGAACTCATGGTGATCCTCCTACCTTCACCTGGGTTTAAAGGTGTGTACCATCACACCCAGCCCTGTGCATGCTTTTGACAGAAGTTAGGGTTGCCATAGGAGGAGGGTCAGCATGAGCCTCTGAACACACTGCCAACTCAGCTGGAACATGTACAGCAGAATGTGGACAAGTAACAATCAGGGTCAATTCTGATAAGGCCTGAACTCTAGAGTTTGTACTTACTGGTGGTAACATTGGGCCTTTTAAGTAACAAGGACAAGAGTTGTTCAAGCAGCTTAAGAATAGAGAAAAGAGGGCTGGAGAGATGGCTCAGCGGTTAAGGCACTTGCCTCTAGTGCCTAAGGCCCCCGGTTCAATTCCCCAGTACCCACATAAGCCAGACCCACAAGGCGGTGGCCCTGGTCTCTCTCTCTTTCTCTCTCTATCTGATTGAAAATGAATAAAATATTTAAAAAAAAAAAACTTAAAAAAAAAAAGAATAGAGAAAAGAATGGACATGATACAGTAGAAATGACTGGATGAAATTAGTGATTAACCCAAATGGGTCAAAAAATATTCACCTTCCAGGACTAGAGAGATGGCTTAGCAGTTAAGGAGCTTGCCTGCAGAGCCTAACAAGCCAGGTTCGATTCCCCAATACCCACATAAAGCCAGATGCACAAAGTGGCACAATGTTTACAGCATCTAGAGCACCATTCTCGCTCCTTTTTTTAAAAAAAAGAAAATTTCACCCTCCAAGGACCAATTTACAGGGCTCTTTTGAGAACTAGCCATTTAGTGCCCCTAGAGAACAGGTGAGACCTCCGCAGCACTTATAGGGCCCTCAGTGGTTTTGAAGCAGGGTCTCATTCTAGCCCATGTAGGCCCATAATGGCCAGCTCATGCTTCTAATACTAGAGAACTTGCCTCTGCAGGCATATGCACACTGACTACTATAGTCTTCTGGCTTTTGTATCAAGAGAAAAAGACAGGCCTTTCCAAAGGAGATAGTACAATGGTCAAATGGTAAAACAAAAACTGATTAACACTGACCTAGTACTACAAGGAGCATAGCTTGAGGCTTCATGGACACAGAACCAACCTGATGTTTGGAGAAGAAACCGAACCTAGGTCAGAGGCAATATGAACAATATGAAATGAATGGCAAACACGAATGATATATCACACCCTCTAGAGAATGACACTATCCAAGAATTAAATCCAATCCAACAGTAAAACATGAATTTGAAGCCAAGTGTGGAGGTGTATGCCCCATGATCAATTCCAGCACTTGGGAAGATCACAAGTTTGAAGAATCTGACCTGAGAATCTGGCATCACACTTGCTAATACTGTTTGTTTCTGCATTTCTTGGGCCCAGATCACCATCAAGAATGGTGGGTGTAGGGTAGCCTATTTGCAAATACATCATATCAAAGACATACAAAGATACTGCATCATTTGTTAGGCACATGCTAGTAATCCCAGCTCTCAGGAAGATATGGCTGAGGGTCATTCAAGTTCAGGAAAGCTTAGTTATCAAGTTTTGCACAAGCAAATGCTACATAGTAAGGCCTTATCTCAAAAGACCACTCTATGGCTGGAGAGATGGCTTAGTGGTTAAGGCACTTGCTTACAAAGCCAAAAGACCTGAATTCAATTCACCAGTATCCACGTAAAGCCAGATGTACAAGTGTCTGGAGTTCCTTTGCAGTGGCTGGTGTGACCATTCTCTTAAAAAAAAAATCTATTTTGTAAAAGTACTTGGGGTTGGAGAGATGGATCAGCAGTTAAAAGGTGCTTACTTGAAGCCTGGCTACTTGGGTTCTATCCCCCAGTACTCATGTAATGCCAGATGCACAGTGTGCACGTTTGGAGTTCCTTTGCAGGAGTAGCAAGAGGAACTGATACACCCGTTCTTCCCCTCTGCCTGCTTTCAAATCAGCACTGTTTAAATTCGAATAGGGAGATAAATGACCTTTACACCCAAAAGGCCAAACAATTTTATTTTCATAAACAACTTTATTCATGACACATAATTTTTAAAAAAAAATTCCCACCCCCCTGGAAATGAGCTAAAAAAAAGAAAATCCGCCTCCCACTTCCCTGTTCCCACTTCCTCCCATTCCCTCCAAATAAAAGGGAAAAAAGGTAAAGAAAAAAAAAAAAAAATAAAACAAAAAACTGAAAAAAAAACCTCCAAATCCCCCCAAAACAAAGTAGTGCATTTCCCCAGGGGCAAGGGAAATTTACACTGGAGCCGCTGGGAGCGGAACGAAGATCTTCCGGCTACAGAAACCTGCAAAGAAAGACACTCAAAACAGAAAAACACAAAAGGAAACAAAATAGATCACCAGGCAAACTGGAGGGGCCGGGAGCCAGAGGAGAGGGGAGGGCGTAGACCTGGCAGGACAGGAGCAGGGGGACTGCGAAAGGCAGGGAGAAGATGGAGGGAAGGAAACAAGCTCAACAGTTTGGTGTCCTTCCAGAGCCCTGGGTTAAAAAAAACCCTCTACCCCCCATGCCCACCTACTCTGTGAGCAGCCCCCAAGGGAGTAAAGGGGAGCAAGGAAACAGGGAGCAGCTTGCACAATTGAGACGTGTCCATGGCGAATCCCCAGAGGAAATGAGCAGCCCCTGCCCCGCTCCCTGGGCCTTCCCCTACTTCCCAAAGCAGGTCCCTCCTCAGCAGTTAGTTATGGGATTCTCCCCCCTTCCACAGTATATCTTTTTTTTTAAAAAATATTTTTTTTTTCCATCAAGGTCATCTTCTGTTTTTCTTTTTTTTTTTTTTAATTCTTTTTTTTTTCCTTCTTTCCTTTTTTTCCTCTCTCTCCTCCTAATACACACTTTTTTAGTAAGGGGAATACCATGATGTCGCTCTAGCCCGGCCCCTAGAAGAAAGAAGGAGAGTTGGG
>PVHP010050634.1:0-11750 GCA_004024765.1 Zapus hudsonius
TGTCTCTTGGGATTCTAATCTGCAGGCAAGTTGACAGTGCAGGCTAGCCGTCACAATTGTCTTTTCACTTGAAGACCAGGCGAGCTTGGCGGAGCTTTGGAACTAAGCAGGCATCTACTCCAGTTACTGGAGCAATCAGGGATGGAGCCACTCTGCTTTATGTGTTTAGGCCTCAGCTTTCTGCTTATAAACTGGTACTTGCTGGTAGGTAAAAAGTCCAAATCCCACATCTGGTCACAGCACGGACTTCTATGGCTGAATTGATTAAACTGCCCTGTTCCATGGGATGACTCAGCTTTCCCATCACTTCTATTGCTAAACTGATTTTTGTCTTGACGTGGCTTTCCTTTGGCATTTGTAAAATTATAAACATAAATTAGGAGGCATGCGCTGAGATTGTATGATGGTACTTGGTTACCATTTGTATTAAAATGTCAAATTATAGAATTGAAGGTCCAAAAACTTTCTAGAAATCTTGTGGACCACAGAACGCATGTACACTTAGAGTTATACTGTGTTCAAACTAAACTTGGACCCGAGCCTGTTCAGACAACCTTTTCTGATCTGACCTCTTTCCTTTAAATTCCACTAATAATTAAATTAAGTCATGATGGCTTTTAAGTAATGAATATTTATTATGAATCAAGATTAAGTTAAGCACTTCTCACACGTCTCAATGGAATTTTAAAATAATTTTGTGAGGTGGTGACTTTTCCTATTTTGTGTGAAGACACATCACCCTAAGAAAAGGTCAGGCACATGGTGAGTCAGTGGCAGTACTTGGATTTGAACCTGTCTCTTCTCACTGTCTCACATAAGTCCTTACCCACTACTTGCTCTCCATGTGCCCCTGTGATATGTTGGGAGTCTTTTACTGCGAGTAGACACAACTATTGCTTAATTATCTCCTTAGATGGTTGTCTTTCTACTGGGTCAGTCTTTAGTCTGGGTCTTGAACACCTGGGATGCCATCTTTGGAATGTAGATATTGAATGAGAAAATTTCTGTGCAGTGTCCAGGGGACCTATGTTTCTTTTAGGAACCTTTCTTGGGCAATTCTGTTGCAGGTGTCCCCTGAGCACACTGGAAAACTACACTTGACTGTGGGTGACTCAAGTACCATGTTTAATTGTTTTTGTTGGTGGGAGGGGTAGGATCCATCATTGTGTCTTAAGAATTTGTTCACAAAATCATTGTCAAATAATTAAAACAATAAGTGAAGAGAAGAACAATTGTCAAGAGAGGTTATGTTCTTGGGAAGAATACTGTTTGGTCCTGTCCCTTGGAAGTTTAGGGGTACTTGTTTGACTATTTCTTAATATGTTACTTGATTTTATTACTTTATTATATTATTATTTTACTTATTTCATTACTTTAATTATTACTTATACTTGGTCTAGACTCTCCCTCTCTGAGGCCAAGGGCAATGAGAAGCTTATGGGAAGTGGCAGAAAGCATAGCTCCAGTGAAGGTCCCTGAGTCCAGATGTGTCTAAGAACTTTTCTCTCTCTTTTCTAAAATTAAGGTCAGTTGAACTCAAAGGATGTACATGTTGCTGAGATTTCAAAAGAGTGAAGTTCTCTAGTTTTTTACATTAAGTTTTTAAAAATTATTTTTTACAAGGAGAGAGAGAATGGGTGCAGAGGAACTCCAGATGCATGTGACACTGTGCATCTGGCTTTTTATGGGTCCTGGGGAATTGAACCTGTGTCATTGGGCTTTGCAGGCAAGCACCTTAACTGCTGAGCCATCTCTCCAGCCCTGACATGAAGTTTTGTAAGCTTGAAGTTTCCTGCTTAACTTACAGTTCTGAGGTCAATATGGATTCTTCTTTTCTTCAGCAATTCTTTTTAAGTACATGCTAGGTGCAAGTGTTTCCCTTTCTGAGCTAACTATGAGTCAGAAAATGAAAAAAAAAACCAGTAAAGGAAGAATACATTGTAACATAGGGTTAATTACTGAGTGTCTGGGAACATGGGGGAACATGGAAGTGTTTGCACATTAGGGACCAAGGTACGAACCAGACAGGCGGCAAGCACAGAGCAGGCTAGCAGAAGCTCAGCAGTCAGGCTGCACAGCTGGCTGGGTTGACAGTAAAGGCGAGCCCAGGGGTGGGGTGGGGGCTGGGCAGGGAATGTACCCTGAGGAGCAGGGACCACCTTGTGCAAGTGAGGACATGGGCTTCAGTTGCTGTAGATGTGAACATTTCCTGTCTCCGAAAGCAGATCCAGCGTTGTTTTAAAAAGATTCAAACATGATCATGATGGCAGCGTCTAGAGGACATGGCAGGGGAGAGGGAATCAGGTCGGAGGACTCATTAGAAAACAGTATTCAGAGGGCCAGACATGACAAGAAGGCCAAAGACCAGGGGGTGAAAAGCATAAAGAAAAGTTACAAGAGATGTGGAAGGACCCCAGACAGGGCAGAAGAAAGAGAAGGAGGAGGAAGGGAAGAAGGAGGAGGAGAGAAACTCATAATGGCTTATGTGGAGCATATGAGAACCTAAAATTCACTTTCCCACAAGAGCCTGTGGTTGGGGACGAGTGTCAGTCAGGTTGACTGTCCCGTGGCGGCGTCACCCTGACTGCTCGCAGTGCAAATGCCAGGAACAGTGACTGGTTTTTTCTCTTTCATTTTCTCATGGTCTCCCCACCTGATCCTCACCATGAAGACCACTCGGTTGGGATGCTTCTGCTTGGGACCTACAAAGAAATCTTGCTAATGAGACTTAGCAGGTGTTTCCCCAAGTTCAGTACTTGGAAACTTGTGGGTTTTGAATAGATGTCAACAGCAGTAGGGCAAAAGGGCAGAGTTTGTGGTCAAACAAGTTTGAGAAATGCTGTTAGGTAATTAAACTTCCTCCTTCTCTTCCTCTCTCCCTTCCCTCCTCCCTCCCTCCCTCCCTCCCTTCCTTCCTCCCTTCCTTCCTGAAAGAGGGTCTCGTGTAGCACTGGATAGCTTCAAACTCACTATGTTGACTTTGAACTTCTGATCTGCATCCTGAGTGCTGCTGGGGTGACAGGTATGGGCCGCCACGTGTGGAATTTACAGTGCTTGCTATCAAACCCAGAGCCTTGTGAATGGTGGGCAAGCACCCTACAACTGAGCTTCATCGATAGCTTAACCAGGTTTCTTTATTGCAGGACTCCCCATAGTGTAATAAAAGTGTGGATGTCCTAGAGAGGAGTAGCTCATAGTACTCTAAAAGCTGACTGGACTGAGGAGCTGTTTTTACAATGAACACCTTGAGGGAAATAAACCCTGGAGAGTTTGTCTTCAAAATAAGTCTTTTGCACTAGAGGTTGTAAGTGTGATGAAAAGGAACAAGAGGCTGGGGTCTTGAGCCTGGAATTTACAGTTGACTGAAAATCTGGGACAAGCCACTGAAACCCTTGCGAGCCCAGTTTCCAAAGGGGTTATATTAATACTAGCTGAATTCTTAAGGCCCTTTAGACTTCAAAAATCTTAGATCGTGTGTATATTTAAAAGAGAAAAATCATCTGTGATTTTTTTCTGCTTTGGAATACCTGGTGGTGGAAATAGGTGGAAGGGAAGTAGTGAGTTCAGTGACACGCAGATGAATAAAATGTGGCTTGAACCTTTGAGCTGATTATGTATATGGTCGAGCCCAGTTACACTGCTGGACTGATGTAGCAGGGAACAAGCAAGTAAGCAAGCAAGCAAGCAAACAAACAAAAAACATCCATTGTCTGTATTAGTCCTTGTGGCAAGGGATCCTGGATATCCTAGTACTCAGCCTGGTCTTCCTGGCCCAAGTGTGTTGTTACTGATGGGTGCCATGCCTCTAGTCCTGGAAAACTAAGTTAGACATTAAAAAAGATAAGAAACAATAAATAATTGTGCAAAATTGGAAAAAAAAAACATCCATTGTTTTTTCTCACGCTGTGTAATGGAGCCACGTCATGTGATACATGGGAAACATTCTAGTTGCTCCCCTAGTGTTGGTTCCCAACGGTCACTTAATCAATGTAGTTTCTCCTTCAGTCATGGACTTGGGAGGCTTTGGAGAAGTCAGCCCTTTGGGTGTGGGTTTCTTCATCTGTACAAATAAGGAAGTTGGGTTGGATCAGAGATACCTGGTGTTTTGTGAGGAGGAACTCTTTGTAAATTGTCCCAATCCCTTGCTGGAAGATACAAAGGAAACATGTTCTCTTCTTAGCCACCCAATACAAGTGGACCCCAATATTCTGCCTTCAGTTTTGCTTTTCTCAGGTGTTCTTTACCTGCCTCAAATGTTGATTCTTGCCTTTGATATTTGAGGCTCATGTGTGAATGAACAACGCCAAACTCTCTTGAATGCTAGACTCAAGTTTTTACCTCGGTTGGCGGTATCTTTGTCCCATTTTAAGGAGACTAAATTCTTTTGTTGTTGTTGTTTGGGGGGAGGTTAGGTTATGTGTAAAGCCAAACTCTTCCTTTGTGAATTAATCTCTAATTTGGGGTTCTCAGGTTTTATTAAATAAGGATATGTTTCTGATCACATACAGACTAGAATGTTGGGTTTCTATACCTTCTTTCTCCTCTCCTGTTGCTAGGAATGGGTCAATTATCAATATTTTCTACATGGAGCCATCTCCTCAGCTCTGAATCTGCCCCTTTGAACAGTGTTGGAACTGTAATAGACTATGGGGACTTTTGATATTGGACTGACTGCATTTTGTGTTATGAGTGACTCTGAGGTTATTGGGACAAAGATTGGAAAGCTATGGCTTACATGTGTTATGTTTGATTATCAGGTTAACAAGGTGTGAACTTGTGATGGTTCATATTAACTGTCAGTATGATAGAGAATCACCTAGAATACAAACCTCTAGACACGTCTTACCTGCCATTATGGACAAAACCCTCAAACTGTGAGCCAAAACAAACCTTTCCTTCCTTAAGCTACTTTTTGTCAGGTACTTTACCACAGCAAGAAGAGTAACTAATCCACATAAGCTTTCATTTTTCTCTTGACTAAGACCAAGTAATATTCCAAGAGTCTTCTCAAACAATGCTTCCTTGCTCGACCAACAAATCTTCACTGAATACTCAGCTGGCATGGTTTTTTTCTTCTGGAAACACTTAATTCTTTTCTTCACCAACCAAATTATTTATAGCTGTCTGTATGTATTCCACAGATTTAACCAACTCTGGATCAAAAATAATATTTTTAAGTTTTAGAACATTTCAGAAGGAACACTTAAATTTCCCATGTGCTGAATTCACTCAAGTGAGTGATGTGTGGGAATGCTCTGCTGTAGCTTTTCTCTGTTTCACGGATCCTCAGCCCTTCCCTGGCACAGGCTACTTGAGTACTCACTCGTTCTGTGTACCTTGCTTGTGAAGTATGGAGCGAGGCTTACGATGCTTAATGTGACTGAATTCACCCAGACTTTTCTTGTCATTACTGCCTAAGTACCATAGCATTAGTATCTATTTACCTAGAATTTATATCTTAGTAAAGCATTAGAAGCAATGTAACATGTTTTAAAGTATATGGGAGGATATTTATAAAGTAATATGCATAATAAAAATTAATTAATTAAAAAATAAAGCAATATGCAAATACTACACCATTTTATGTAAGGACCTGAGCATTCAAAGTCTTGGATATTCGTAAGGATTCTGGGACAATGAGGAGGTTCCTATGGGGACTGAAGGATTACTGTATATAACATTATATTTTATCATGTCTTCCTTAAGGCCAAAGAACATGTTTTCTTCCTTATTTTATCATCCATCTTATATTATCTACTTGGAGCTTATAATTAATATGGAATTATTCTACTATTAATCAGACATGTATAAACTGAAATAATAAACCTAGCTTTACAATCTACTAATAGAACCGTCATTAGACTAAAGTAAATTAAATAGTCTACAATTATCCTAAACCAATAAAGTCTTACTATTGATGTTTTACCATCTTCCTCATGTCTAGTTTAGGAATGATGTTCTGAAGAGTTTTGATTTTATTTTCAATATTGGGTTAGTAAAACCTTCAGCCAACTGTTCAGGATGCTTTGTGTCTTTTGGGGTGTCCTGCCAGGGGGGCTGGTATCCTCTCTACTTGGAGCATCATATGAGGGTCTTGTTTGGAATTTGAGCTCTGGCTTGTTGGCTGTGTTATCTTGGGGAATTTAGTTAACATCTCTAAGCCATAGTTTCCTCACTTGTAAATAGAAGCAGTGATACATCTCTCCTGTCCCTGCTGCAAGAACTGCATCTATTCTCGAAATGGTTCAAAGTGTCATACATGTAACCAGGGTAGATTTTCTGTGGGTGTTATGGGCACTCAGATGTAAGCCACACTAGACCATGTAATTTCGGAGGCACACTGGAAAGTTAAAACCAGAATGCAGGGACTGTTGGTGCCCATTTTCCTTGACTAGTGAGTTGGAAATAAGAAAGCAGACTTGTGACTTTCCTTTTGGATCAGACAGATGACAAACACTTTAGGAAATTCCTTTGGTGTTGGAAAAACATTCTCAGCCATTTTCACTTGCCTCAGTCTCCTAGATCCCTAGACTTTTTTCTTTTTGTTTTAGTTTTTCGAGGTAGGGTCCCACTCTAGCCCAGGGTGGCCTTGAACTCATAGCTATCCTCCTACCTCTGCCTCCCGAGTGCTGCAACTAAAGGCGTGCGCCACCACACCACGCCCAGCTAGACTTTTGATTTTTTTAAAGAAAGTAGATTATGAGAATTTCCTTGAAAAGCCAGCTTGGTGCAGGACATAAGATCAAGCCCACAGTTCATTTCTGTTCACAGGCTGAGCAGGAGGGGGGGTGGTAGGGACTAACAACCACAGAGTCCTGAGTACCTACTATGTGACAGGAAGATTTGAATAGAAATTTTAATTATTATTCTTTTTGTTTTTTATCTTTATTATTCATAGTTAGATACACTGAATGAGCAAATAATATGTTGATGTCCCCATTTCCCTAATTTCCCTCTTCCCTGTCCCCCATCAGCTGGGTATCCTCCTCCATGGGCAAACTGGATCAGTTCTTGGGGCAAGGGGAGCCTACCCAGTTCCACCCCCCTTTGTATGTTGATACTGAGAGGAGCCATGTCTCTGGATATTCTCCCCCACCATGGCTCTTACAATCTTTTTGCCCCCTCTTCTGCTCAGTTCTCTGAGTCATGGTGGGTGAGTTAAAGCTGCTTTATTGTTGAGGTCTTAGGGGTCTCTGTACTTCTGCTTTAGGTGTGTTGAAGATTGTTGGTACCTGCTGGCTTATCTTTTTAAGGTTTTTATTGGGAACTTTAATATATGAAAATTCTGTAGTTTGGTCCTGTTTCCATCATGTTATTCTCTTTTTAATTTTTTTTCTTTTTGAGGGTGAGAAAGGGAGAGAGAGAGAGAGAGAGAGAGAGAGAGAGAGAGAGAGAGAGAGAGAGAGAGAGAGAATGGGTACACCAGGGCCTCCAGCCACTGCAAACGAACTCCAGACATTGTGCAAATAACTTTATGTGGCTGGGGAATTGAACTTGGGTCCTTCTGCTTTATAGTCAAAGGCCTTAACTACTAAGCCATCTCTCCAGGCCTGCGTTATCCTCCTTTGTTCCTCCTCTTCATTCCACAGAGAACTCTCCTCTTTCAGGGTAGTCCTTCCTCGTTCCTTTTGACCTCCTCTGTCTTCTATGCCACACTGTTCACGGGCTTAGAACAGGGCAGGTCTTGTGGAGGTATGGTAATCACCGTGGCTCATGAATGTACCAGTTGATTCATGTCCTTCAGCCTCTATGTCAGGGAAGTTGTGAATCAACGTTTTACCACCTCAGACACAGGAAACAACTTTCAGAAGTACCGTTTGGGGAGTCTTTGCCTTGCTCATGCCACAGCACTGATGAGTGCACACGAAAGAGGCTGGTGTTTGTAAACACCCTGGCACACACAGGATCAGATGCTATCACAGGCTTCCCTGGAGCAGTGAAATAACCCCAGCTTGTAAAGGCAGGAATATGATCTGGGGTTGTAGCTCACGTGGTAGAGTGCTTGCCTAACACAGGAAGTCCTGGGTTCAGTTCACAGCACCACATAAAGCAGTGTGAGGTGCATGTCTGTAATCCCAACACTTGAAAATTGGAGCTAGGAGCATGAGCAGTTCAGGTCATCCTAGGCTATAGAATGAGTTTGAGCCAGTCTGGGATACATAAGACTTTATTTAAAAAAATAAACAGAAGTACAAGAATATAAGTAGAACTTTGGTTGTTTCTCCAATTTGGAAGACATCAGCTGTATGACTTGTTAAGAAACCAGGAACCAGAGGAAAGCTGTGTGAAGATGAGTGGTATTTATTCTTATTGTGTTTTTCTATTTGAAATTGGAAACTTACAGTAGCCGTTCTCTAATCCTCCAAGCTCCATGCACCACCTGGGGATGATATAGCTATGTCCATCCAGTGGGGCACCAAGGACCAGTGGGAAGGGAAGAGGAGGCTAGAATGGAACTTGGTCCAACATTCAGGACAGAGAAAAAAGATCTGTTGCCACTTGACATTTCAGACTAACAGAATCTATACCCTCTTAGTATATACATAGTGTACACATATTACCAGAATCTATACCCTCATAGTATATACATAGTGTATACATATTACCAGAATCTATACCCTCATTCTATATACATGGTGTATATATATTACCAGAATCTATACCCTCATAGTATAGTATATACATATTACCAGAATCTATACCCTCATAGTATATACATAGTATATACATATTACCAGAATCTATAACCTCATAGTATATACATTGTGTACACACATTACCAGAATCTATACCCTCATAGTATATACATAGTGTATACATATTACCAGAATCTGTACCCTCATAGTGTATACATAGTATATACATATTACCAGAATCTATACCCTCATAGTGTATACATATTACCAGAATCTATACCATCATAGTATATACATAGTGTATACATATTACCAGGATCTATACCCTCATAGTATATATGTAGTGTATACATATTACCACAGTCTATACCCTCATAGTATATACATAGTGTATACATATTACCAGAATCTATACCCTCATAGTGTGTACATAGTATATACATATTAACAGAATCTATACCCTCACAGTGTATAGATATGTAGAATACTTCTAGAAAACTACTTAATAACATAACTGGTTCTGCAAAGCAGAGAATTATAGTTGATTTGAGACTTTTCATTATGTGGGTTGTTTTCTGGGATCCCCGGACATCCTTAAGATTTTGTCAGAAGATCCACATGAGAAAATTATTTTCATAATAGTACCAAGATGTTTTTCTTTCCCCCTCTCCTTCTCCCATGAGTATACGGTGGAGCTTTCCAGAGGTTAAATGACATGTGATATCACAACAAATTGAATCCAGAAGAAGATTTGATAATGCAGCTGTCTTTAACAAAGCCAGATATTGGAGATTTCCAAATATGTAAAACAATGTCAATCTTCTCACTAAATTTTCTTTGGAAAAAAGTTGTTTTTTTTTCAAAAAATAATATTTGGATAAATGCAATTTCTAATTTTAGTTTTAATAAGTCAGTAAATGTCAGGGGGTAGAAATGAAATCCCCTTGAGGTTTTCTGGGGTGTCTCCAGTTCATCAGAGCCTGGCATGTGTGAAAGCTTTGTTGTGCAGTGGTAGATGGCAATGCCAAGGGGGAAAGAATCATGAATGAAGCAAAAGTTTGTAATAAAATATCGTTTCCCTTCCCCCTTCCATAAAGGGAGATCTGCAAGTGGCCTGGTATTCAAAACTCTAGAACATTCTGAGGCTTGTGGCTTTCATTATTCTAAAGAAGCTGAAACAACTGGAGAGAAGCAGAGGCCTTCCGTTTTGAGGATTTGGTTCCACAGAGAATGTTCTGCACCCATTGATGTAAGTAGAACCAGTAGTCATGTGAGGTTGAAGGTGGTGTCTCCCACGGAAGCCTCATCTACTCCAGCTGATGCCATAGGGGAAATTGAATATGTGGGTTCTATATAGAGCTGGTGTCAAATGAGGAGAGACGTATTTGCTCATATAGGAAACCTGATGCTGGAGGCAACTTAACTTTTCCCACTTCCACGGGTCCAGTTGTGGCCAGTGTCAAAGTAGAGGCCAATCTGGGGTGTCAGAGCTCTGAATGATCTAGGGTATCTTGGCTCCTGCTGGGACTTCTTTATCCTCACAAGGCTCACTGGACTGGCTGGGGTTCTAATATTACAATCTCACTAATGTCTTTTGAAAGTTACTTTCTTCCAGCAATAACTTGACCTGACCTGCAGAGAAACAATACTTGAAATTCCTAAAGCCAGGACAATGGGACAATCGTATGAAATGCACCTTCGAGGAGTACAGGGACAATGACACTGAGCCCAGGGACACAGTGCAGATGTGTACAATACTGGGCCAGGACTCAAGGTCCAAACAAGCAGGACACATTGGAGAGTCATTGCTAGGAAACTTCCCACACACCAAGGTGCTCGGCTGGAGATGAATTTGGTTTCAATGGGATTTCTTGCTTCATCTTTGGCAGGCTCAAATCCCACCTGCAAATCTAGAACTGTGGGAGTTTCATGCTTCTGAGACCTCTCTAGCATGGGGTTCACTGAAATTTGAAACCACACCTCCTTCATGCCTGTATCTCTAGCACTTAGCACAGGGGCTGACTCATGGCGGTTCCTCAGTGAGGACCCACAGATTTGACGTAGACTTTATTAGATTCCACGCGGCTTCTGGAATACTGATGAATGACAGTAAATCATTAGGAACTGTGAGCTTGGGGAATGGTGAATGATTACTGGATATCGTAGGGTAAAGTAGGACTCATTTTCTCATTCCTCAGGAGATTTCATTTCACTGTCACAAAGCTCTGTGGACCATACACTCTTTTCGATTTATGATCTAAGGAAGTCCTCATTATTTCTTAACCTCCTTGTGATAAATCATAGTTTACTTAAGTTTATTTCCACCATTTACCTGGAAACTTGCCTTTCTCTCTACCCTTCTCCTTTTCCTCCAGAATTTCTTTCTTTCCTTCCTTTCCTTCCTTTCCTTCTGTTCCCTCTGTCCTTCCCTCCCTCCCTCCCTCCCTCTTTCCCTCCTTCCTTCCTTCCTCTCTCTCTCTTTCTTTGAAATACCATTGGTTCTGGAGAGCTAAGAGGCCTTAACTAGGGGCTTCATAGTGGACATTTCAGAATGAATAATTCATAGCTATGCTTAACCACTAATCAGAAGTTACCACAGGGTTTCTCTGTTACATTGAATTTCTCAAACATTATTTATCTATGAATCATTCTGCTTTACCTTTCAGAAACTATCATTGTGGTCTTTACTTCCTCTGCCACCCATCTTAAATAACTATTTTCAGAAGTCATCATTTCAATATTAAAGGCATATGCTAAATACAGCCCTGTCATGGGAGGCCTGGTTTGGGTGCCTTCCCCACCTCCACTTACATAGTATTGCACCCGGAAACCAATCTCAAATACTTTCATTCCTTCAGGTAGAAGTCATTTCTTTTTCACTGATCCTGATTCTTGTGAGCTGTGCTGAAACAGTTTTCAGAGAGCTATTTGAGAAGAGAGAGGGAAAGGAAGAATATGTGAGTGATAAAAGGAGAGAAGAAAATAGGGAGACCAAAGAGGAAAAAGAAAAATGAGAGACAAGGAGAAGGGAGTGGAGAGGGGCATCAGGAGAAAGAATCAGAAGAAAGGAGCAGGAGAGAGAGAGAGAGAGGGAGGGAGGGAGGGATAGAGAGA
>PVHP010050635.1:0-11730 GCA_004024765.1 Zapus hudsonius
TTTTTTTTGTGTAGTCACCTTTTGGCTTGCTCTAATCTGAACCAGTGTTTGGAGAGAGGATGAGAATTACCATTCTCTGTAATTCTTTTGACTTCCGTAAGCATTTTCTGATTGATACATTCTGTATGAATCATTTCACATGTACTTTTTTTTGCAAGAAAAAGGATGTGATAAATTTCCTGATTTCATGCCAGTCTGAAATTTTTTATGTGGTTTGAGCTTCAGAACTTTGGTTTTTTGAGGCAGGCTCTCACTCTAACCCAGGTTGACCTAGAACTCACTCTGTAGCCCAGCCTTACCTAGGCTACAGAATTTATGGGGATTCTTCTATGTCAGCCTCCCAAGAGTTGGGATTAAAGTGTGCAACACTGCATCTGGCTTTTCTGCCTCTGAATTTGAAGGCATTGCTTGACTGCCTCCTGCTGCTCAGTATTGCTATTGATGAGTCTGAGTTTCATTTCATGCATTTCCAGGTGACAGGTTTCTTTATTTCTCAAGTGTTTAAAATATTTTCCCTTGTCTTTAAGTATTCTAATATGTTAAAATAATCCTTTTTGTTTTCTAAAAAATTATTGTGCAACATACCTGCTAATTTAAATCTGAAAATGAGATTTTTTTTCAATTGTACAATATTCTCTTAATTGGGGGAACTCGGGGTAGGGGGAGAAGGAAAGAAAATAAAAACCCATAGGGTTTGCTGTTCCACAGAGTGAGATACTTCCTTGAAGTTACTATTCTGTCTTTATTAGTTTATTTACAAATTCAAGAATGTTCTATTTGGACAGATTTTTTAATCCCATTCTAGGTTGTCATTAAACATTGTTGTCACACATTCTTTGGTTTTCCTTTAGATATGCAGATATTAAAAAATTTAATAATTGATACTTTCTCTATTTATCATGTATGTTTTTATGTGCCAGTAGGTTTGTCTTTGACTCCCCTGTGCAACAGTGAAACTATCAACTAAAGCCCAGTCCTTGTAAAATGACCTTGATGTGATGAAATATAGATACCTGCCCAGAGAAGACTTGGGACAGAATCTTGGTATTCAGTCTGGTAGTATGCTTTTTGCTTACAAGCACTCATTAGATATTATATTCACAAATACAAGACTGAAAATTGAAAGGGTCTCATCTCAGTATCTGATTTTGAACATATGACTCCCATTTTCAGTTAATCATCTAAACACTGAGAGTCTTTTTGATATGTTTGTTTAAGGTAGCATAAACTAACCAAAACCTAGTCAAATGGAAAATCTTTAGGATCAGAACAGTAAGGGAAGGGTAATGAATCTATTCTTAAAATCAGGAATCTATTCATGCAAAACAACAACAACAAAATTAAGCAAACCCACAATTTCAGAAGTATGTAGTAAGGTTAGAGAGACCCTAAGTCCCATGAGAAGCTTTATAGCAGCATTTCACCAAATCTTTTCACATGCCTTTGGCCCTGCCCTGTGACTGTATCAATAGGTAGTGGTGTCTGTAGGTAGTGCCATCTGTATTTTAACCCCTCAGAGTCAGGTGCCTGCCATTGAGAACATTTTAACTTTTTATGAAGCAGCTTGTTTTATTCTCATTAAAGATGCTACATTTAGTGTATTTACTTATATAATACATTTTTACTTGTTTTTTTCTCATCAAGGAACTCACTTGATCAATATCTTCATTCATTTCAGAATTACATATTGCTGCGGAGAGACCTCACAGCAGAATATTCTGAATATTGTCATGAAAATATATAATTTTAAATGTCAGCCATACATAATAATGTGCCTGAAATATTAACACATATCTGTATCTAAGATGTTGTTCTTCAGAGAATGAAGGTTTCAAAGCCAGTGACACAAGGGCAGATGGCTTCTGAAAGAGTGCAGTAGGATTCAATGATGCTTTCATGTCTTCAGAATTTGAGCTCCTCTCCTTTCTGTTTCTACCTTTGCTCAGAGACCACAAGCAATCATCTGTGAAGGTCACGCAGCTTGTTCACAATGGTGTTTGAGTTTGAACATGTGTTTCTCTTTCTTCTTGCTTGCTGTCTCTTCTCTCCTTCCGTCTACCCCAGCATAATTTCCCTGGAAAGAACTTGTGAATACAACAGATCATGTAAAAGCATGTGCACCTTTACCACTTTAGTCAGATCACATACACACTACATGCATACCTTTACAACCTTAGATCATTGAGAAGTATACATGTGTATCCTTATCACCTTACTCAGATCAGAGAAGTATACATGCACACATTTGCTTACCACTTTAACTGAGCTCAGTTATATACATTTGCTCATGTAGAGGTAGGTATATTAGATAAGTTAGGGATACAATCATTAATATGGGATTAATAACAAAGATATCACTAAAACATAAGCAGAAAATAGAGATCTGAAATGCAGAGGTTACCAAAAATGGGAAGTTTCTACAAACGCATGAGCTGAAGGGACCAAGAGAGGAGTTGACGAATGGGCTACCTGTGAAAGCCAAGCCCTAACAGCAAACCTCCCTGTGGGAACAGCAGCCAGGATCCAGGATGCCCATTCTTAAGAGGAACCATGGAGAGGGCACACAGAGCAGGGATAATGAAGACCAAGGGGTGGCTCCTTTTGGAGATATCACATGAAGCAGAGGAGGGGAGGGAGAAATGCTTTGAGCTTTTGCTCCTGTACAGTCTCCTGCTAGTTTTTCATCAGCCTGTTGAGATTAGAAGCAATCTTTAAAGGAAACCTGGGACTTGGCATTTGCAGAGTTGAGTCATGTACAAGGGTAGGCTGGAGAATAGATGGGGGGGAAACAGTCAAAGGCCTTGCACAGAGGCCAAGGGTCTTTTAAGTATGTTTCAAAGTATTTTAGTCATAATATAATTTTCCTAATATAGGGCCAATGAAGTTTCTTTCATTTCTCTTTTATATTCTTCATAGTAGGCTTTTTTAGTGGAGTTTATTAATACACAATGTAGGATTCTACTATAGCTCTTCAATTTGTTTTATTGCTTCCTTATCTCCTGGATTCTTGTTTGTTCTATATAGCAGTCACAGTGATTATTTTGTATCAGAAGTCAGAGTACTTCTATGCTCAGGACCCTTAGCAGATTCTTCTGTAGCCTTATGAAAGTTAGAGCCCATTTTGTCCCATAAGGCTCTTCAGGATCTGATCCCTTTATCTCTCCTGCCTCATCTCTGACTGGCTTGCTTTCTGCTCCAGCTTAATTTATCTCCTCACTGATTGTGGAACATGTCCCTTTGTTCTTACTGTTCTCTCTTCCTCTAATGCATTTCCCCTAGCAACTCACTGTGGCCCTCTTCCTCAATTTGTTTAAGAATATGCCCCCTTCTGCCTCACCACTGTCTTTCTACTTTTCAGTTCCCTCTAGTTACAGTGATGAATTCAATTATTGAAAAGTGATATATTTGGGTGTTGAGTTTACAATTGGTAGACTTGGGATTAATCTTTATTGTCAGCTTGACTGAATTTAGAACCACCTGAGAGATACATCTTTGAGTATGTCTGTGAGGGAGATAATTGAGAAGGGAAGACCACCCTGAATGTGGGTCCCATAGGCTAGGTTCTCAGTCTTAATAAAAATGGAAAAAAAAGGATAAAGCCATCTCAGTGCTTAAATTTTGCATGTGTTTTGGTGCTTTGAGAGGTGAGCAAGTTTTGTCACAACTGTGAGCTTCATCTGTATGATGTGTCATCACTGCATAATGGGCTGCAATATAGACTTGAATAAACCCCTCCTCCTTTAAGTTGCTTCTTGCTGTGTATTTTTATCATAGGAGTGAAAATAGTAATACTTAAAATTGCCCCAAGAAGTGGAGCCATTGTTGTGAAAACCCTGATCATTTGGTAAATAAGCATTTGTAACTGATTTGTGAGAAGAATATGGAAAAGTTTGGAATGTCAAGCTAGAGAAAGCTTACAATGCCTTAAGAACAGTTTATTGGGCAATCTTGTAGGATTGTGGAAATCCAAAATTGGAAAGTGAAATTTTGCTTATGGGGTGTCAGGGGTTAAGAACAATGTTGGGAACAAGATTAGAAGTCATTCATGCTACATTCTGGCAAAGAATCTGGCTATATTTCCCCATGTACTGAGAATTTTAGTGAGGCTGAATTAAAAAAACAATGGACTCCTTTGCTGGCAGAGGAAATTTCATGATAGTATAATATTCAGTTTGTGTCATGCTTATTACTTACTGCTCTCCTTCAGGTTAACAGTGAAAGAGAGAACAGCAACTTAAACAGAAAGATGAAAAATGTACAGTTTAATAAAGAAAGCAATTGAGTGAGTTTTAAGTTGCCAACAAGGAAGATGGAATCAACCTCTCTGTATTTGTTAAAAAAGATTATTGCAATAAAAAAGAAACCTTGCATTTTGTACAGGGGCAATGGAACTGGTGATTTGAGAGAAAAACCCCATCCAACAAAAGCTCCTGCTTACAAAAGTGCAAATCCATTTGTAAGAAGAGAGACCGAATTAAGAGTACCACAGAATGTAGTACCTTGGAAACAACGGCCTAGGGAGTGTCATTTCAGTCTAGGAATACAGAAGGCACTGCAGCTGTGGTGAAAGAGGCCAGACTGTGTCTGGAGTTGGCGGTAGAACTTGGCAGCATTGGCATTATCTCCCACACAGTGCTGGTCTTGTAGGAATCCACCAAGAATCTAGAAAGCCACCAAAGCCAGGCAGTGTAGCAGGGTAAATTCCTTGAGAGGCCTTCATGGGAAACCTAAGTTGCATCGGAGACCCAAGGATGTTGGAGTTGACGGGACTGTGAGGTGCCTAAGGAAGGCTTCAGGCATGGAGTGGTGCCAGGCCAGGAGAGAGGCTTGAAAATTATTGTATAGGGTCTTGAAAGTTGTGTGTAAAAAACCTTCCAGACAGTTTAGAATGCTTTGTCTCCACATAGGGCTAGAGCATGACTAAGATTCTTTTGACCAGTAATCAAAGTTCAGTTTTGGTTCTTACCTTTATAAACTGCTGAGGAAGAGTAAGGACTCCATCTCCAGTGATCTACAAAGCTGCTAATATCTAACTAGTCAACATTAAGACTTTGGGATGAATTAAATGCCTTTTGCATTTAATTAATGGTCATGAGCTGTTGAGAAGAATGATATGTTTGGGCATGAAGTTGAAAAGGGGTGGATATGTGATGGTTAATCTCCATTGTTGACTGGATTGGATTTGGAATCACCTAGGTGACTCACTTCTAGAGGAATGGTAAACCTACTCAGTATGGGTGGCACCATCTCATGGACTGAGATTCCATATTGAGTAAAAATGGAAAAAGAAGAAAACCAGATAAGCAATGGTGTTTTTTTTTTTTTTTTTTTTTTTGTTTCCTGGGCCCCTGAGCTGTGAACAATGAACCAAAATAAACCCTTCCTCCTTTAAGTTGCTTTTTGTCAAGTATTTTTTCACAATGATGAGAAAACTTGACAACCACCTATTATACCAATCCATTCATTATCCATCCCTACCTACGTACATGCTTTCTTCTTTCCTTCCTTTCTCCCTCCCTCACAGATACAGCACATAAGGACATATGGTGATATAAGCTATGTGAGGAGAGGGTATTTTTTTTGTTGTTGTTGTTGACAGTTGTGTTCTTAGAACTTCATCTACATATTATCATCAAATGAATGACTGAATTCATGAGACATTCAATGATTCGTCCTATTTAAGATTTCTTTTTCCTAATATTTTTTGGTTATGTTAGATCTATTTAATGTAATAGCATTAACGTAGATTATTATCTATGTATATTAATGAGCCCTTCAAAATTTTACTCAATTTTTAATGGAAAAATAACCATTTTATCATTCAAATATTTTATAGTGCTTGGATTCCAATGATAGTTACGCTACTTACTATTTATTTCAGTTTATTTATTTATTTATTTTTTAAAAAATATTTATTCATTTTCAAGGAGAGAGAGAGAGAGAGAGAGAGAGAGAGAGAGAGAGAGAGAGAGAGAGAGAGAGAGAGAGAGAGAAAGAGAGAGAACACACCAGGGCCACCACCCTGTGGGTCTGGCCCATGTGGGTACTGGGGAATCGAACTCAGGGCCTTAGGCACTGGAGGCAAGTGCCCCAACCGCTGAGCCATCTCTCCAGCCCAGTTTATTTATTTTTAATAAAGAGATGATATTAGTATCTGTCTGGTTATATTAAATGAATGTGTGAAAAATATTTTAAGTAGTGTATACAGAAAGTTTACACTGTGTCTTCATTTTCAGTAGTGTTGGATACATGATGTGACATTTAGGACTATGCTCTCTCAGATCTTTAGCTATTAAATATGTCGCTGGCTAATAGTCCAACCATTGTTCATCTCTGTCCACTTCCCACTGAGGTCAAGCTGTCAGTGTGATCCTATATGGTGACCTATCACAGATGGGAAAGTAATGCAGGTTAATTCCTATGAGTCATGGGATCCCTTATTTGAGTGGTTTTAACTGAAGTACTCCTTTTTGACCTGAATGAACCTTTCTTGGGGTTGCACTGTCCTTTAGCCCTCATTTCTTCCCTCTTTCCTTTCAGAGCATCAGATCAAGTGCCTATTCTAAGGACATATCTTGCCTTCTTTTGTTCCCTTCCCCATTATATCTTTTGCATGTCTATGTCTTTGTGCCTACTTCCTGGAAACACAAACCAATGCAGTGAAGTGGACATGTTTAAGTTGAGAAACAAAGACAGCTATCTCACTGGAGTCATATACCTTAACTAGACCTTTGAGAGCAGAAGTGCTAGCCTAAGCCTCTGGAGAGCTCATAAGTTGCCCCAGGCTGGACAAGGTAAGAAAGCTGCCAGAGTGGCTGGAGAGCATCCCTAAACATGGGCCTGTTGTACATCTACAGAGAAATACTGGCTTTTTGAATCAAAAGCGCCATGGAGGGAAAGATTTAATCAAGGGCTTTATTTTTATCACCCACAGCATCTACTTCCTTCAATGATAGACTCTGTTTTAACTATGAGAGAAGTTGGGAAGTTCAAGTAGTTGATAAAGTCATTGCTGATTACTGGGAGTGGTGTCATAGACTCAGTCTCTAGAGGTCATGAACTTTGCATCTTGCTTGTCATAGGAACATTTTTAAAAATGTATATAGTAGTGACATTTCTGATGCCCTGACTACATGAAGCCAAACTGAGAATTCTCCCATGAAGTGAGCATATTTTAAAAGGTTTAGCAAAATGTGAATGAACATGTTTATTTTTATTTTTATTTTTGGTCTGATTAATCTGGTTAGTCAAAACTCATACTTTCCCCATGATGTTTTAATAATATTTTATAGAATGCGCCAACATTATTTGTAAAAAAGCTTTAAAATATGACAAACTCAAATAGATTTGTGCTTATTAAAAACCTGTAGGCAATGAAAATACTTATTAAGTTAATCACTGATAAAAACACAGATTTCTGAGTTTTCTATAGATGAATTAGTAGGGAGTCAGGGCCTGAATTTCTCTATTAGCCTTCCAGTAAAGACTGTAGAAGTGAAAGGTTTAAAGGCTTTGTAATTACTTATTAACCTGGCTGGAACTTTGCAAAGCAGAGTTCCTGTTCAAGTATCAGAACTCTAAGGAGACATGAAAAAACTCGTGCAAGACTTCTCTTAGGCATTTCTTTTTCCTTTGTGAAGTCTTCAAAGAGATAACTTTTGTGTCAAAATCTTCTGGTTTTCTTCTCCCATCCTTATCTCTAGGGAGCTTCTTAAAGTTTCTCATTGCTTTGGTGTCTGAACTCTTGGGGGAAAAGCTCAGATGGATCACTGAATTTTGCACACAGATGCAAAATGTTAATATAGTCTGCCAGTTGTCAATATTTATCCTAACCTTCAGTGGCTCAGAAGGAGAAAAGGAAATAAAATGTAGCAGGGGGAAAAAACAACATGGTATTTGAGCCCCTGGCCTCTGTGTGTACAGTGGGGACTCTGGGTATCGAGTCTCTTAGGAAAGGCTTGTCTTCGAGGTACACAGCTTCAGTGGATAATCTGTCAAGTGCTAATTACTTGAATGAGCACGGTGCTTCTATCAGGGATGTTTATAAAAGCTGTAAGGCCTCAACTCTAAGCAAAATGATGTATATTCTGGTGATATCAGCGTAGAAGGATATGTCCTTGCAAACTACCATGTAGTTGCTCAAGAGAACATTACTTTCTTTCTGTTTTTAATCCCATGATCAAATTCTTTTAATTGGTTTTTCTAGATGGCTTTGGATCACATGCATTAGTGAGAATAGTGATATTTTTACCACTCTATCCAGTGTTTCTCCTGTGAAAGGCCCATTTTTTTCTTTCTTCCTTTCCTTATTGCAAAACAAAGTTTGATTAGAAGAGACTAGAATCTAAGTCAGTAAGAGTTTAGAGTAATACCTGATGAGGCTATTGTGTTTCTTGACTATTTTCTAGCAACATGAGCTGAAACAAACTTAAAAGCTCTACTTCCTGGAAATCCAAACTAGTACATAATTACATCAATAAGTAAAGCAGACATGTGTTTTCTCATGTGTAAAATGGTTATAAAAGTCATATCTTTTCCCTAAGGGCTGTTGTCAGTGAGTAAATTAAAAAAAAATCTGAGATAAGTGCTGTAACAAGGGCTTTGTGTGTTTTGTCCGTATTCCTCAACAAATTAGTGTTGTGATGGAGTAATTTCAGTAAACTGGAAAGAGTTATAGGACTGCACTGCTTCAAGAACAGAAAGAACCCCATCCCAGTTGAGAGGAGTTTATCATAGAAGGCTTCTGACTGGAGGTGAATATGGACTAGATTAGATTAGAAGCGCTTGCCATGAAGAATGATGGAGAAGAGACTAATTCTTGCCATTATAGCCATGGTTTTTGAGCTGCTGTGGGCACTGAGGTCACCTGAGGAGTCCTTTACAGAACACATTCCAGCGCATGCCTTTAATCCCAGCACTCAGGAGGCAGAGGTAGGTGGATCGCCATGAGTTCAAGGCCACCCTAGACTACATAGTGAATTCCAGGTCAGCCTGGGCTAGAGCGAGACCCTACCTTGAAAAAGCAAAACAAAACAAACAAACAAAAAAAAAGAACACATTCCAGGGCTGCCAGGTCTTCTGGTTTGGCAGGTGTGATATGGAGCTCAGGAATCTTCATATCATAAACAGTACAGTTTTGGCAACTAGTCTGAGAAACTTTGGGGAAAGTTTGCTGAGCTTGGCATACCACTGTAAGGAGGAGCTGCCATTGCCACTGTGAGTTGGAAGAAAGATTGTCTTTGCTGCAAAGGCGGCTTCAGCATTTCTGTGTTTTCTTTCGTGGAAGCTTGTTTTGACCATGCTTAAGCCTCTTTCCTCTAGCTTGCTCTTATGGAGATGTGAATAAGTAGTCTGTCTATTTCTTGATTTCATTTGCCTTCATATTTGCAGAGGTACCAATGTAATCTTCAATTTCGTAGCTTATATCAGAACTCCTTTATAGGAT
Source organism: Zapus hudsonius (assembly GCA_004024765.1). Lineage (NCBI taxonomy): Eukaryota > Metazoa > Chordata > Mammalia > Rodentia > Dipodidae > Zapus > Zapus hudsonius. The sequence goes on from PVHP010050635.1 coordinate 9,446, forward strand.
TCCATTCTGAATCTGAATTTCTGTAGTTCACTTTGTATTCTGAGATGGTCTTTTAAACACCTCATTCTTAGCTTTTGCATCTCCTGTGTTTGGCCACTGTGGTATCTAAGTAAACTCCACTCAAGTTTACTTTGGAGATTTTCAGAGCATATACTTCAAGATTCTCAGCATTAGTATTTACAGTTATTTTCTTGGTATTTCTGAGATTTATACCTTTTGCTTTAGGTTGCAATTTAGTGTACAATATTTCTCACATACGAAGCAATTTTTCTTGCACAAGGCTGTTAAGTCAGTTTTATGTCTTTTTATTTCTTGGAGTAGAGATGAATAAACCTGCTCACTAGATTTGATAGTACCTTTATTACTTAATATTTGAACATCTTCAGCACTTTAATTTTAATATGGCTAAATGGAATATGTAAGATGAACCCTTCCCATTTAGCACCCTGTATTATAATAAATGTTTTACATATTTAAATGTGAAATCCTTACATATAAAGAACCCATCTTATTTCCTACTTTCAGGTGTTTAGGGTGGCCTCAGTTTTCTCCATTCTACATGTACTGAGTGAAGGAACACAGCCTTATGTTAATCAGTGGTGGTGTGTTTCCTTCTTGTCATTTCAAATATTTACTCATACTTTATGTTTTTAAGAAAGTCTTTCTCCTTGGACAGAATAGAATCTCAGGCTATAACTTTTCCTGGATAATAACATGGAACATATACCAAGTTCTTGTATTATGTGTAATTCTGCAAAGTCTCAGTTTAGTAATTAATATTTAATACTGTAGCATATTCAAAGCTCCAAACTCCTTTTAATGATGAAGATTGTCCCCTCTGCTGGTGAGCTTACTCCAGGTTAAAGCTAGTACTAAAAGGACTGGTGTGCTGGCTGAGTCTCATCCCATTAAGGAGCTTGTCTCTGATTCCCAGCAGAGCTATGGTTAGAGTTCAGAAGGGGTGATACAGGTCAGTGTCTTGTCTCTGACTCCAGCAGGGCTGTGGTAAGGGTCCAGAAGGGGCAATACAGGTCAGTGTCTTGTCTCTGATTCCAGCAGGGCTGTGGTAAGGGTTCAGAAGGGGTGATACAGGTCAGTGTCTTGTCTCTGACTCCCAGCGGGGCTGTGTTGGGTGTGAAGACATACTTGCTGAGGTGGGAATGAAGCAGTAGTGCAGGTCAGTAAACACTGCCCATGTGGTGTTGGCATCTTTGGGATTGGCAAGATGTTAAAGTTAACAGCCTGGTGGTTGTTTTCTTTTTTTTTCTGGTGGTTGTTTTCTGATGCCAATTTCATTTCTCTTTGGAGAGTCCCTCCTGAAAAAGTGTCCAGCTTGGGCTCTGGGTAGCTGGCAAAGCTGCTTTTCTTCCTGGGTATTGTGACACCATATTTTTACAGTATAATACTGAAAATACCAGGCAGGAGGCTGCCATATGTGAGGTCACATAAGACAAAATACATTCCATGACAGTTCCTTTGTAAACAATCTCATCCATTGTTATCACGCAAACACTGAATAAACCTGGTGGGGAATGGCAATCTGTGTGTCCAGTGCCTAGGGTGGCCTCTCTCTGGGCTCTCCAGTTATATATGAATCTTCTGTCTTTGCCCTCCACCTTAGAGGTTCTCAGATATGAACCTAACTGCACTGCCTTGTGATGCCCACTATGTCCAAGGGAGCTGTCAGGCTCTTTGATGTTTCTCTTAAAGTACTTCTCACTTATTTGGAGAAGGGAAGGTAGTGAGAGGGGAGGGAGATCATGGTATCTCAACAATTCTCTGCAGTGAAATTTGTTCCTGGCCTCTTCAGCCTGATCCATGCTATACCCTCCTGTGACATGTCCTCCACCTAAAAATGTATTGCTAGCACTTTTAATGTCTACAATTTATTTAGAAAAGCAATTCTGGTTGTCAAGTTTTCTCTTCCCCTCTTTTCACCCTGTCCACTCAAGCAGCTTCATAAGGTTCTGTTGGCTTCTTTTCCTGTAGTCCAGAACCATAGCTCAGGTGATGCTCAATCTTCCTTGCCTGTGCCATGTCTTCTGAACTCTTTTGTGCACAACACAACTTTTGCAGTGTTGTTTTATGACTTAACTTGTTTGCTTTTTTAATGCCAATCTCTGTTCCAGTATCATCTTGCATTGGAACAGAACTGGCAAAAGCAAAAGTTAGGACAATTTCCTAACTTTTGCTTTTGCCAGTTCTGGAAAGAATATAAAAGAGTCACGGAGGGAGGGGAAAATAATGCATAAAAGGGAATGCCATCATGGATTCAATGGCTTTAT
>PVHP010050636.1:0-11740 GCA_004024765.1 Zapus hudsonius
AGCTATGCTAAATTCTATGTCTATGATGTCAAGTGACTGCTACTGGGCCTCCGTGACTGCTAGGACCCTAGATCTCTCCAGAGCCCCACATTCTTGTTAGCCAAGATGCAGTTTTCTGTACTATTGCTCCTTCCTTCAGGGCCTAGGCAGATTGATCTGGTAGTGGCTCAGCCCCTGTGTCCCCTAGGGCTAACATCTTTCTCCTCCCTACTCATCCACACTGCATGGTTCATACCCAGACATCCTGAAGTGATGGTTAAGGTGTCAGTCCTATCAGATTGGCTGTACTGCAATAACCTAATCGCACTCTAAACCTGATGGCTTTGGATGAGATTCTGATACTAAAAGCAATGCAGACAAGAGACGTGTGGAGTAAGAGGGGACTGCTTCTTCCAGCCTTCCCAAGATGTCTATCTTTCTAGGGGAAGTGCCTGAGAAACCTTGATTGAGGACTTACAAAGGAGCTCAGGGCATGGTCAGTGGTAGAGCACTTGCCTAGCATGCAGAAGGCTCTGGGGTCTGCTCCCTTCAAAAAAGCCAGAAGAATCTCCAGGAAGTTAGTGACTTGGTAGGGTGGGTCTCATAAAAGTCTCTTATGTGTGGTAACTTCTCCAAAGAGAAGCCGGGTGCCTACAATCCTACCTCAGACATTGCTACTGCAGCCCAACCTCAGGACTGCTTACTTGCAGTACTCAGGGGGTTGCAGAGCCAAAGATGACAATTTTCTGAGGACTAAGTTTGCCTTAGTTGGTCTTAAGGAGAACTTAGTTCTTTTTAAGTATTAGGAAGGAGTTTTTGCTGACTGATCACGAGGATAACTCACCATCTTTAAGCAAGAAGCCAGGATGGAACAGTGGTTCCACACCCATGCTCATAACTTGGCAACAGGAGTCAGTTCTGCTATATTAAGAATGTGTGTATGTGCGAGCACACATGCATGTTCATGTGTGAGTGCAGATACACAAGTGCCTCCGTGCTACAACCTCAGGGATCTGTCCTTGCCTTCTACCTTGTTTGAGGTGGAATTTCTTGTTCTTCCAGTTTTCTTGGGGACTTGGGCCTCTTTCTGTTCTGGGCCCAGTGTATCCACCGTTATGGTTGGGGCTGGGGTGTGAGGAGTCAGGTCTGAGAGGTATAGACATAGTCTTAGGCCAGCTGTGAGGCATTTTTGTTGTGGTGGAAATGGGGATAGGAAATAGTACATTTCCTCCATTGCCTATAATGAGACCACTTGGAATAGATATGTTCCTGCTATCTTTGCTCATGCCCTCTGGGGGATGGCAGAGGGAATGAACATCTGTTAGGAATATAGATCAGGCAGCATATAGATTGAGCTGGCTCAAAAATTCCTTCAAAACAGTTGAAGTCCAGAGGTTCCAGAGCCTGAACAAGGTACCTGGGAATAAAAGAAGCTTAAGGGGTCAGAGGGCAGGGAGCCCCCCAAAGCATCCTGGGATGGCATGCTATTCTTTTCCAAACATTCAGCTATTCTTTGCCCCCTTCCAAATCTTTTCCCGTTTTTTCCTTTCTTTTCTCACCCTTGGCTCCCTCCTCCAGCACAGTGAGGGACCCTTGGGCAGATGGAATGGCCCAGTGCTGGAGCAGCATCTTTGAAAACAGATCCTGTCACTGCCCCTCCCAGTCTGCAGTGCAGGGCTTTCTAGCCATCCAGCCAGGCCCTGTTTGTGTCTCTCCATCCTATTAATTTTAGGAGGTTGAATGAAAGCACATGAACTGAAATACTCTCCTCTGATAACCCCATTGCTCTGTAGTTTTCCTTGATTCACTGGGGAGAATCACACATCTTTTTGGATAGAGCACTTGGCTGGAGGTGGAGGGCCTGGCTCATGCACTCCAAAGTGAAGCTAATTAAACTATTTGGCCCCTAGATTTTGCCCCTAGAATCCCCTACCCCTTCCTCCTTCTACTCCTCCCAGGCATCAGTTCACTGAAAACTATACTCAAGGCTGTATTCTTAGTAGAGAAATTGAGTTATTGTTTCACTTCTTAGTGTAAAAGATGTAACCACAGAGTTCCTGGGAAAGAAGACAACAGGGTTCTGGAAGTAGAGAATTTGGCAATAAAGGCAAATCCGATCTCTCTGACTTAAATATTTATTTATTTATTTATTTATTTATTTATTTATTTATTTATTTATTTATTTATTTATTTATTATTTGCAAGCAGAGAAGGAGGGATGGAAGGAGGGAGGAAGCTTACGACCCAGCATCTAGCAGCAGGGTTGTAATTCTGCTCTGCCCTATCCAATTGGGAAATGAGTAAGAGTAGGAGCCTCTGTGAAGGTCGGCAGCTGCCTTCCAAGGAATTTCAGTGATATCTGGGAGCACAGAGGCTGAGTCATATTTTGGGAGAGAATTGTGTTTTTATACCCACAGTGTAGGGTGTTGCCATAATATTAATCATTATTATGGTTAAAAACAAATAAACTTATCCTGCAGTTATGACAAATCTGTGTCTTGGCTCTTTCTTGCTCTTACATTGTCTTTCTTTTAGCTTCAGCCTTTGGGAACCACAGTTTAACTCCATATTGCCAGAATAGGTAACAGTCTTCCTCCCTCCCTTCCTCCCTTTCTTCCTTCTTCTCTTCTTCCCCCTCTCTTTCTCTCTCTCTTTTTTTTTTCTGAGAGCTGTTTTCATATCACCCCGGCTGGTGTCACTGAGCAGCTGAGGACGCCCTGGAACTTTGGATCCTCCTGTCTCCACCTCTTGAGTGGTGTTGTAGTCGGCTTTCGAGTTGCTGCACCAAAAGAACCCAAGCAAAGGCAGCTTGTGGAGGAATGGGTTTATTAGGCTTACAGACTCCAGGGGAGACTCCATCCTGGCAGGGAAAATGATGACATGAGCAGATGGGTGGATATCACCTCCGCCACAGCACTGCAAATAATGGCAGGAAGGTGTGCCAAACACTGGCAATGGGAAGCTGGTTTATAACCCCCATTAGCCGGCTACCAACAACACAGCTCTAGCGAGGTTGTAAAACCCAAACTGCCATCAGCTGGGGATCGATCACTCAGAACACATTAATTTGTTTGTGGGGGACACCTGGATCAAACCATGACAAGTGGCAAACACCACAATGCCTGGTTTTATGTGGTGCTGGGGATTAAACCCAGGGCCTCATGTGTGCTTGTCAGGCTCTTTATTGACTGAGCTATATTCCCAGCTTTACTTTTTTAAAAATTAAATTAAATTAAATTTTTTGACAGGATCTTGCTATGCTACCCAGGTTAGCATAACTTCCTGAATAGCTGGGATTGAGGTGTGCACTATTATCCCCAGTAAGCAACTATCGTTCTAATATCCTTTTATGGATGCAGCATCTCATTTTATGATTCTGTCATGCTGAGAATAGAAGCTAGGGCCTCACAATGCCAGGTAAACACTTTATTATGAACTACATCCCCAGCCCAAACTACCCAATTTAAAGGGGAAAAAAATCCCCTAGCCAGTAGGACATGTAGTGCATGTTTGTAATCCCAGCACTTGGGAGGTTGAAGCTGGAGCATTTTGAGTTTAAGAGTAGCCTGGGATTCACAATGAAACCTGCCTTGAAAAAAATCCAACAACCAAATACCTGGCCAGGTTTATAATCCCAGTATTTGAGATGCTGTGGTAGGAGGATAGAGTTCAAAGCTGTCTCAGGAATAGCAAGACCCAGAACAAAACAAAAAGCCCTCCTGGAAGATATCAGCACACAGTGTTCACTTCTTTAACTGCTACAGCCTTCACTGTCCATACTATGAATTTTGTCCTCTCTCCCTCCTTCTCTCCTTCTCTCCTTCTATCTTTCTCTCCACACTCACAGGGTCTCTCTCTAGAGCCCAGACTAGCCTAGAACTCATTATGTAGCATAGGCTGGCTTTAAACATGTGGTGTTCCTACTGCCTTACCTCCTGAATGCTGGGATTATAGGCATGAGCCACACCCAGGCCCTAGAATATGCATTTTAAAGCAGCTACTTTGATTCACAAAGTTTGAGAGTCAGTAATTTAAGGAGACCCTCTTCATCCTGGTTCAGCTACTAGCCAGCTATATGACATTGGGTGACTCACTGGCCCTTACTAGGTTTCTGCTTCCTCTTCTGCAAGGTGGGGTAGTTTAAAAGAATTGACAAGTTTATGTTCTGTAAACTCCTGAATGGCCTTGGTCCATATATCTTAGAATTTCTTTTCTTTCTTTTTTTTTTTTTTTGGTTTTTTTTTTTTGAGGTAGGGTCTCACTATAGCCCAGGCTGACCTGGAATTCATTATGTAGTCTCAGGGTGGCCTTGAACTCACGGCAATCACCTACCTCTGCCTCCCGAGTGCTGGGATTAAAGGCGTGCGCCACCACGCCCAGCTTATATCTTAGAATTTCTATCACAGCCTATTTAAGAATCTTCAGTGTAGTAGGTGCTGAACGGATGAGTGAATGGATGGAACGAGTAGTTGGGAGGTCAGCAAAGGGTCATGGAAGGAAGGCAGGCAGGCTCCAAAGCCAGAGACTATAGTATAGGCCAGAGTTAGCATCCCATCTCTGCCAAGTCCTCATCTCTCCAATGCTTCATTTCCTCATCTGTAAATCTGTGGTGTTACTAGTACCTACTGCTTTGGGCTGCTGGAGGACAAAATGAGATAATGTCTACAAAAAGTCTGGCACATAGTGTTTACTTACCTTTCTTTTTAATTAGGTCACCCCAACGAGGAACAAAAGGTCAGTTTTCAATGAAGTAGAACCTATGCTTAATCATGTCCCAGACTCCCTGCGGCTCCTCCTTTCTCATCATGCCATAGAGGCCTGGCTGACCCGACATAGGTTTGGGGAACAGTGTGCTGACATCTTGGAGCATGCTCTCACTCATCCACTAACTGGGAAAACCATTGTCAAGGCATCATAGAGCTTATCACCCAGGGCAGGGGGTTTGGGATGAGAATGTCTTCCCACTGAAGTCTTAGTTGCTGAAGAAAGACATCTATCTCTGCCCACTAGTTCTCCTGTCATGGGGGTTTAACCTCTTGTTCTTCCTACTTCCCGAGGATGAGTAGATTCAGTTCCTTGAGAGCAGGGATGAAATCTTGACCTAAACAAAGAGCAAACAGCTGGGCAGGAAGTGTGTAGAGCTGGGCCCATATGATGAAATGGGCACTGTTGAGATGAGCCGTTGATTAGCTTTGGGCAAGTCAATCAACCTTCTTCTCTGTAAGAGAAGAACAAGGAAGCCTTTTAAGAGGACTCACCAAGGCTATTGTGAGGATCAAACACATTGTAATCTTGTAAGAGAATCCTTATAACCGCTTTCATGCCTCTTCCTTTACTTAAATCTATTTACCATTCCTTTAAGGATTTTTCTGTTCTGTAGGCCATTTTGTTACCAAATCTGGAAACGGCATCTTGCAGATGTGTTAATGGGTGTTAATTGGACTATATATTTACTTTGAGACAGGGAGTTTTCCCAGCATTAGAGGAATGAGTAATGGTGGAGTCTAGGTACTTGAGGAGCGCTGTGAGAGGACCACTGGAGTCATTTCTCAAGCCGCTGATGTAGGGCCCTGGACTGTTCATCCACAGTAAACTAGCCAGACAGTGGGCACACAGGAAATGCCTGAGACCTCAGGGACTGGCTATGTTGGAAGCTTCTGTCCTGCTTGGCCTCCAAGAGCATGTGGGACCAGTGTCTACCTGCTTCCTCCCTGGGTGTGAATTAAACTGATCCCAAAGGCTTGATGAGTTTGTCAGACCTAGGGCCCACAGAAGCCATTATCCTGAAAGGATTATTTCTACTAATCCCTCTAAACATCTCCTGGGGCTTTTCATGTGCACACAGAGTAGCCTGAGGCCTTTGCTGGGGTTCAGTGTTAAACTCTTTTGGAAGGAGGTATAATTCCTGGTTAAAAGTTCCTTGGGTGCTATTAATCCTGAGTTGGAATAAATTTGGTGCTTGAACATGGGAAGGGGTAGGGGTGGGTTTATTGGCTGAGGCCATCTCAAGCTGACAGGTGTGGACAGGGGCACATGTGCATACTACATGGTCTGTGGGCAGAGTGTGTATTTTGAACATATATGATCTGTATGTGTGCTCTGTCAGTTTATCCTTTGGTTTGCTCCTAATTCTAATATAGGAATTGGTTGTGGAAGTAATATTTTTTTTTCTCTCTATGGTGCTGGGGTTGGAACCAGCATCTCACAAGTGCTTGACTGCACTGCCAGCCCTAGTTATGAAAGTCAATGCCATTTCCTTGCTGAAGTGCATACAAACTAAGCTACCATCTAGGCTTCTCAGAATGGTTCTTGATTCTCTTCAGGCCTGAAATAGCCAGGTCATAAGTTTCCACTCTGAATCTTGTCTGCCATTCAGAACGTAAGATTTTTGAATAAATTTGGGGGAAACGACTCAAGAGAAGTTGGACTAGAGGACCTGAGGTGGCCAGAGGCTTGTCTTGTAGCTGACATGTCTTTCCTGTCATTGTTACTATAAAGAACAGCCTTATAGTTAACAAAGTGCTACATAGTTGGCAAGGTTGAACTTCATCTTGAGCCTAGTGACCTTGGAGAAGCATCAGTGGTCAAGACAGCTTCCTACCCTTTGTGATGCTGATTGCAAAAGGACTACACTGTGTTTACAAATTGCAAAGCAAAGTCCATTTTCAAATCTAGGCCTAGAGTGCTTGGGAGGCTGAGGCAGGAGGATGGGGGGGGGGTTCAAGGTGTACCTAGGCAACAAAGTCTCAAAAAACCCCAAAAGAAATGGACCAGGGAGATGGCTTAGTGGATAAAGCACTTGTAGCATAAGCCTTAGCACCTGAGTTCAGATCTCCCATCCCACAGAAAAGCCAGAAGCTGTCACAGTCTTCTGTAACCCCAGTGCACCCAGAGTGAGAAGGGACACATAGATAGGAGGATTTCCTGGAAGCTCCCAAATGGAGCATTGAGTGAGGAGAGACCTTGCCTCAAACAAGGTGGAAGGTGAGACCGAGCAGAAAATTATCCTTTGACCTCCACTTGTGCGCATGACACAAACACAGGCTTGAATAAATGAGGTTAAAAACAGACAACCCCCCCAAAGAACAACAATGAAAAACTGACAAAAAATTGCATGTCCGCTTGAAGAAGAGCGAGTGTTAGAATTCTGTGTTTGTATATAATCTGTGGATACAATTTCAGAACAAAGCTATAGACTCCTCTGTTCCCTGGGGCCACCATGGTATCCTTCCTTACCACAGCCCCATACCAGATCATGGACAGATACCTCTCAAACCGGCTCCTGAGAATTACATCATGAAAGAAGATCTCAAAGAGATAATTTCTCTGCTTGGAAGCATGAGTGACTTGATATGCTTAGGGCAAGAGAGAAAAGGAGCCTGTGAGGTCTGGATGCTGAAAGTCTCAGTCATTGAAGCATTAGAGCACTCCCAGGGAAAAGGTCCCTAAAGGGACTTCGAGTGATCAGCCTTCCTCATCTCCCCATTATCCTCCAGTAGCCGACTCCGAGAGTCATTTCTCACAGCTTTACAGAAAAACCACAGGACTGAAATCGGTAAAAGAAAATGGGTTTATTTACAGATTGGACAAGAACTGGGGACTAGAACTTTGCTTCTCTTCCTTGCTCATAGCAGGGTTACAAAAGCTGAAACCAAAGTGAGAACACCCGCACGTGTAGGTTTAGCTGGGAGATAAGTTTTCAGCACAGTGAGTGAAATCCTTCTGGGACACAGTGTGGCCTCTGGCAGCTCCCCCCTCTAGTGCAAGGGCCTCAGACTATTTGGTGGGGGTCCTGGAGAGAAGTTAATTCTTTCATATCCAGTGGCCCTGTTGAAGGATAACTAAGATTTGCTATTTCTCAAGAAACTTGACTCCACAGGCCTGGGTCAGGCCTCAGGGGTGGACATTTGGCTTGACAGAGAAAGCTTACTCTGTGACATGTCACCTACCCACCTCCACGAGCTCTTTCACAAACTAGATGTGTCTGAAGCCAAATATCAGCCAGTTGTGTCCGCTTGAGCTGTGTCCTCCACGTGCTCAAAGCAATAACTCTAACAGGACCAATGAAGAGTCTGCTGGCCAGAGTGACCTCAGGATCCTCCCACTCTTGTTCCTCACTGTGGCTCCCTTGAAGGCTCTATCTTAGTATCCCTGGGCCTCTGCATGCCAGAAGATGAGCAGCCTCTCACAGAGATGTCTGAGACTGTTGTGAGCCAAACTAGGGGTAGGAAGAGAGTTTTGCAGCTATAGTGTATGGCTACACTACCCAATGGCTCCTTGGCTATCTGTCTACCACAGACCAAGAGGAAGAAGATGCATAATAAGAGGCTCAGCTGGTAACTCATTCTCAGGATGAAGCTCAACTGTGTCAAGTGTCAGCAAACTGACATTCAGTAGTTTCCCGTATATGCACACACAGTGGATGTTCTCAGTATCTTGCCAGGAGTTCAGGTAACCTGGGGATGGGACCACCCCATCTGTAAGTTAGAATGGACAAGAGAAATGCTTGGGAACTTGGATGGATCCTCGCAACATAAGACTTAGTAGAAAAGGGGACAAGACATAGAACAAGGCTATTAATGTAAATGGATACCTCATGAAAAAGTAAGCCTGTAGTGATAGAAGTCAGGAAATGGCTATTGCTGAGATGGTTGTGAGAGAGCCTTATAGAAGCTGGCAGTCTTTTGTTTCTTGACCTAAGTAGATCCTGTGAGTGTAGACATGTGAGGCCTACCAAAAGATACACCTAAAATTTGCCTGTGTGTCTAGGCAAAAAAAAATCAATACACACAAATGACTACTAGATTTCTTTATTTTTCATTATTGTAATTTAATAAAGAAAATGTTGATCAAGCCAGGCATGGTGACACATACCAGAAAGAATTCAGAATTGCGTAGCTAGAGTCTGCTGCCCCCTCCCCCTGTGGTGTTCTTGCAGGGAAAAGATCTCAAAATACTCCTGAAAATAAAAAAAGAAATGAAACACTCCAAAACGTGTATTTATTAGGGTTAGTATGTAATTCCTAAGGAAATGTCAGTTGAGGACTAGGACCCTTGCCTTGCAATATTGAAGGGACTAGGTGTGACCTCCAAGGATGTATGAGTGAAGTGAAACCCCGATAATTCGGTAGGCGTTTCCCAGCTCCATCAACCCTGACACCCCACCCCCATGGGCTAGCCACAGGAACCAGCATTTCCATCTCAGCATGACTGGCAATGGGTATCAGACAAACTTCCTTGTACCCATCCCCACGGACCGTGGCTAGCATCACGTATTTCCCACCTCAGGCCCTCCAAATGAGGTATTCTCAGGTTGTCCATACTCACCTATCGCAGTGCAGGCTGCTAACTCACCACCCTGATCAATCAATACCCTTTTCTCTTCCCTATTCCCCATCTCCCTGACCCCCTTTTTCCTATAAATGTAAGTTCCCCCAATTGAATAAAGAACCATGTGGATATACTATACACATCTGCTTGCATATGTGTCTCGCCCGACCCCCCTGTGTCGGCCCACCACCTCTGTGGATTCAGCCCCCCAGCTCTGTGGACCCACCCTGAGACAGCAGACAGTGGAGCAGCGATCAGCCAAGGCATTACAGGCACTTCTAAAATCACAAGGACTTAAGCTTTCCAAGAAAAAGGCCACTTCCTTCTGGGAGGAAGCCCTTATGATCGCACCTTGGGCAGATCCCAACAGCCCCTATGATTCACAAGTGTGGTGCCAAATAGAATACCTAGCTAGAAACAAAAAGACCTCTCCTTCCTTTCTCCCAATATTAGCAGCAATAAAACAATGTTTAAATCAACCTGAAATAAAATCTGACCCTAAAATACAAAAGAGTACCAGTTCTAATAAAAAGTGCCCTGAGGATAACTCAATGACTGATATACAGTCTCTGAAAAATGCCATAGAAGAGTTAAAACAAATATTCGTATGTGCCACTACACAACCAGCTCAGCAGTTTCCAGCCATGCTGAAGCCTGAGCTGCCCCAGCTGCAGTCTGGCACACCCACCGGCCTTTCTAGAGAAAGCACTGTTAACCCATCAATGCCCAGATCTACCTATCCAGCTTTGCCTCTGCCTTCGCCTGCAATACAAGAGGAACCAAAAAAAATCAAAACAGCCCCTTCCCCAGCCCTCCCAGTTTCAAAGCAGCTGTGTGAAATCTCCCCTGCTCCCTCGGAGGAGCCACTTACGATCTCACAACGGCTATGTGAAATTCGAGATAAAAATTGGAATATTGATACGCAGGAAGCTAAAACTATCTCAGCTTTTCCAGTAAATATTCAGCCAACTAGATTCAAGCCCGCCGATTGGTACCCGTACCAAGGAAGTGAATTAGAGGAACTGAGACAGGCTGTCAGAGAAGATGGAGTACATGCTCCATGGACCAAATCCTTTCTCCACAGCATGTGTGGAGCACTTAACACCCCACAAGATTGATGGGATATATGTAGGTCCTCTCTCCCCAGCACCCTGTTCCTCCAATGGGAAGTGCTTTATAGAGATGAATGCCTCCAACAGATCAGGAATAATGAAGGTCACCAGGAAACTCCTTGGGGCTTTGATGAACTATTTGGACAGGGCAACTTTTCCACGGGCATAGAGCAAGCCCGCCAGCCTCCTGGATATTATGAACAGGTTTGCCTGTGTGCCATCCAGGCATGGGATAGAATTATGCCCCCATCTACTCCTGAGATGATGCGTCCTCTTTGTTGCTCCTCCTACAAAAGCTGGAAGAGCCTCTCTCTGATTTTATTCTAAGAACTGAAACTAATTTAGAGAGAAAAATCCCTAATACAGCTGCCAGAGACATACTCATTAGGACCATCTTATGGGATGGGATGACTCCAGAATATAGGTTAGCTTGCCAAGGACTAAAAAATGAGCATTATGACAAGTGGATAGTTGCAACCCAAGACATAGGAATAGCGTCTCATAAAACTGCCTCTCTGGCACAGGCTCTCACCACAGCATTACGCCCCCAGGGAAAATGCTTTACTTGTGGTGAGGAAGGGCATTGGAAAACAGAATGCCCAACTCTAGAAGACACCCTAGATAAGGCCCCTCCAGATAAAACCCTTCCATCAACAGTTTGCCCCAGGTGTCACAAAGGATTTCACTGGAGGAGAGACTGTCATGCCAATTATGATAAGTATGGCAAACCCTTAAAACATTTAAACTCCCAAACGGGCATCCCCCAGCTCGGCCGATAAGGGGGAACTCCCATGACATCCAATGGGTGATGACTGTATTCGAAGGAGCTCACCCAAAATTACTTCTAGAAATAGGAGGGAAATCTTTCAAATGATTCATAGATACAGGTGCGGGCAAAACTATTCTAAAGCAATCTGAGATCCCACAACACTGGGAACTCATCCCAGGACCACAGCTGATGGGAGTAGGTGGTCCATCCCAAGCTTATATAACCAAAGAAACATTTAAATGGAAAGACCCCGATGGAACCACAGGCCTTATCAGGCCATTAGTGGCAGATGTTACAACTAACCTACTGGGAAGGAATATCCTAAAAGCTCTTGATGTTGTAATTACTAGTAATGTAGAAAAGAAAAGCATAGAAATACAGGATCATAGAAACTGCCCTGAGCAGTGTCACCCCCAATCCTAAGGGCCATTGTCAATTATGATACTCCCTGCCTAGAATGGCTCTCTGACGAGCCAATTTGGGTGGAACAGTGGCCTTTACCCAGGGAGAAATTAAAAATCCTAAATCAGCTGGTGACTGAACAACTCCA
>PVHP010050637.1:0-11740 GCA_004024765.1 Zapus hudsonius
CATGGCCAGGAGAACCTGGCTGAATACTAGGCTATCCATGGTCCCCTGTCACAAGGACTGATCCAGACGACCCATGGAGGAGGTTATCCAGTGGAGGGGGGAGGGGAGGGCAGCGGGGAATTGGGGATAACAACTCATTGTTTGCCCACTAAATGTTGTAACTCATTATGGACAATAAATTATTTAAAAAAAAAAAAAGTCAGCCTTAATGTAGATGTACAAGGGAGGATGACCCTGCACAGCACTGTGACATATAAGCACAATTTTGATGTCATGTTAAGGTGAGAAGCCAGTTTGCTGCTAAGTGAATCTCAGGCAAGAAAATAAAAAATTCTTTGTGAGATTGATTCTTCTAAAGCACGAGACTGCAATTCAGTGGGTAAAATATGTGTCAGATCTTGCAACATATTTAAGGTAGCAGGACATATCAGATACTAAGAGAGGAAAAAGAGAAGAAAAAGTTAAAACATTTTAAAAGCAACATTTATGTTTTAAGTTATAAATTCTCACTTTGTAGACCCATAAGCTAGATTCTCTTCCTTTTAGGTTAGGTGGAAAATGGGCAGATTAAATAAACGAGAAAAAATTTCAAACTGATGTGAAGTTCGCAAGTGAAAATAGGTCAGGAGGTTTACACTCATGTGAGAAATGCTAATGCTATTCATGGCTAGTTTTTACTTTGAGTGGTTACACAGTCAATATAGATGTCAGAATTGGGAATCATACAGATAATTTACCCCCTAAAATAGGACAATACCAAAGACACCTATAGCCTCTTTAGAAACTATATTTTTAAATTTATACCATAATTTTATGAGGTGACAGTATTCATTTTGCATTTGATAAGATGACAAATTGAAAATAACACGCTAATGCTAAGGGTTTCTAATCACCTTAATGCTTTCAGGATTACATATTTATAAGTTGGCAATAAAGCAAACTATAGGTGGGAACAAGATGTTTCACAAGCTGTTGTAAGATCCTTCACCCGTGTGTGGCTACTGCAGCAGAGACCACTTTCTACCTCACACACAAAACCCTATCTCTTGGTCTCAAACACATAGAAATGATGTGATTTACCATTTTCTAGTTTTCATTAACTCGATTGCTTCATTGATCTTGTCAAGAGGTGTCACTTTGGCCTGGCCTCCTGGGGTCTGGCCCTGAGGTATTTCTAAATTGGATGCAAAATTCTAGGGATACATATGCAAAAGAGCAGCTGGAACCCAAGTCTGGCAATCCTGTCTTTTGTGAGTTACAGTGTGTGAGAGTGTGCTTGCTTGCTTTGGAGGTGCTGGGCCTCTGTCTCTGCTTGATTTGTGAAAGGGGGCTAGCCCTTTCCTTCATTTTTGGAACTTCCCCTGGATCTGTTATTTCAATAAATACTTTCCTCCCCAAAATTGTGCCTGGTTTGGAAATTCATCCCAGCGGCGTGTGGCTGACTATGACAGATTGTTCATGAATTTCAATTTAAAGTGCGGGATGAAATGGTCCATGTAACTGGTCACGTGCTTCCAGCACCTGTGCTCCACCATGGAGGATAGAATTGAACAGTAGCAACACCAAGCCATGGCCTATGGGACATGCAAGGAAAACAGTTCCACACAGGTGTTGAAATTAAAACGTGGGATATAGCTTGTTTTGCCACAGAGGCAGTGCAGAGAAATGTTGAAAGGTTTCACAGACCAGCTGCATCAAATTTCCAAGGATTCAGGGATGCCCATCCAGGGCCAGCTATGCTTCCGTAAATATGCACTAGGGGCAGATAGTGTGGAACATCTCCATAATACAAATTTTGGAATACAGCTCATTATTGTGGCCCTGCTAGGGAAGACACCAGCATATGTAGAGGCAAAATGTGTAGGAGATACACTTTTCGGTATGGCTAGACAGTATGTGTAAGTCAAGCATGTAATAAAACCATCCTCAAACTCTTTCAAATTTGTGCCGAAAGATAAATGTTAAACGTGGAGGATTCAGTAATATTCTTGTACCTCATCAAAGATTGTAGGTAGCAGATACTGTGCCACAGTAAGAGTTCAGAGACCCCGACAGGAGATCACCAAAGACAGCCTCGATGCATGGTCCAGGAACTCCTCATCCGGTTTTATAATTCAACTTGGTCAAAACCTAATCGTATCATCTTTTATTGGGACAGTGTTTTAGAGGAGCAGTTTAGACAGGTTGGTTGCCTGGGATGTGTTTAGATTGTGGTTAAAGCAAATATTATATTCATGATGTGCTACCTATTTCTGAAGATGAAAGCCTAAAAACTGAGAGTTCATAAAATCAAAATTTGATGCTTTAATAAATTTTCTTTTTTAACTAATGTTAAAAAATAGAATAAAATGTAGGTTATGTATTAAATGGTTATAGTATCATGAGAGAGGAGAGAGAACTTTTTACTTTTAATCCCAGGAATGAAGTCTGCCTTCATTTTTGATGTTTGTGGCAGCTTCTAAGTCCCCACCCATCCATGTTTCCTTTATGCCCCCCATCTGCTCAAGTGTGCTCAAGTGTGCTCTCCCTTACTGTTGCTAGGTGGTTCTGATTACACATCCTGGCCCTTGCTTACCTTGACTCTCCTGAAACCAAAACCAAAGGCAAAGCCTCCCCTTGATCTTCAGACTATTCCTGAATTTGCTCTAGAGCATGCCAATCTTTGCCTCATTCTGATAGTCCTGCATCTTCTCCTGCCCTCCTAGCACATGTGTGGCACCACCCATCTGCATTTGAACCAATTTGGGGTGAGAAATCCATCCCATCTTGAAGGAGTGGATGGTGGGACTGCACTTGCAAGCATTGAGTGTCAGCTTGGATGACTACACAGAGGACCTTGGTTTTAGCTTTTGCACCTCTATAACATAGGCTGGTTCTAAATTAACTTTCATATCTGCTAGTTTGTACCAACCAGAAAACTTTTGCAGGATTAATAAATACTAAGGTTCAAGTTCTAATTATTTATGGGATCCTACTACATTTTGATGAGGTATTTGATATATGAGGATTCCATTACATTTAAATACCAGTCCTATTATGTGGTAATGGAAGTTACCACATGTGAAATAGGAAAATGAGGTACTTCCTTGCCTTAACCATGGAGGCATTTGCCATGCCTAAATTACCCAAGAGTATAACTCCTAATATTTCCAATTGTGGATATGAATACTCTGATTTCATAAATGTGGTGAGTTAAAAAAACTGCATTGATATAGTGCCAGTCACAGTACTCTAGGTATGTAGTATTCTAGGTATGGAGTCAGCCCACCACAGATGAATGGGTAAAGAAAATGTGGTGCATATACAAACTAGAGCACTATTCAGATACAAAGAAGAACAAAATCATGCCATTTGCAGGAAAATGGATGGAATTGGAGATTATCGCATTAAATAAAACAACCCAGGCCAAGAAAGACAAATGTCACATGTTTTCTTTCATTTTCAGAATATAGACAAAGAATAAAAAAAACAAACTTGAAAGTCCAGGGGGAAGGGGACCACCAGCTGGATGGAGGAGGGGGCAGGAGAAGGAAATGGGAGGGTAAGATTTAAGTACATATTCGGGCCTGAGAATGTTGTGATGAAACCCATAATTTTCACAATGCACAGACACTAATAAAAAGAAGCACCATCAGATTAATGAGTTCTTAACTGTGGTTTCCTTGTACCATATCAGGCACTCCATTTTCCCCTGGATGTTTCAACTTCTTGAGATAACAGTTCTCTAGCTTTCATTATTTTTGGTATGAGAAAAATATTTACAAATGCTTGCTATGTGCCAGGCTGTGTTTTGTGTGGGAAAATATATTGAGAGAAAAAAAAACAATCCATTTCTTACAGAATTATAATAAATTCCACATAAATAACAGTTATAATTTATAGGACATAAAGATGCTTATAAAACCATCACCCAATAAAGGTGATATTTTAGGAAGTCATTTTGACAGAGGTCTCCATGCAAAGCCCCAAGTTTGACCTAGGAGGAGACTTGGGTGGTTTTTCACTCCTCATTATAGTAATGAGAGAAAGTGAGAGGACTCCAGTGCCAGGCATTATTGTTTACAACTTTGCTTTTCTAACAACAATCCATGGATTCTGAGGTGTGACTAATTTGGAGCTAGTGTCACATGTTTCTCATTGTGTGAGAGCAAGTTCAAGAAGAGTGTCATCCAAGGTAGAATTCCTGAGAGGCTTTTATTAATTGTTCCAATCTGATACTCATAATAATGAATCTAAGGATATGGAATATCTCTTCTAAAGGCGAGCATAGGGAACTTTCTCTTTAAAAGTCTTAGAGCACTTAGAATTACTGACATTTACAAATAAAATTTATCCTTAAGAAGTCAGGGCATCTTTTCTCATGTTTTAAGAGAAATTTTAAGCCTTAAACACTTTGCATGTTCAAGTAGTCTTGCTTTGAGATGCTCTTGAAGCTGTGGAGACTTAAAAGGCACGGGGTTTATTCTAGAGAAAAACTTCTTGTGTTTTTTTAGTCTGAGTGGGGCAGGCCTCTATCCACCTGAAGAAATAGTAGCAAATATAAGAAAATATGTATACCCTTGATAAGGTTAATCTACCAGCATTGCCATAGCTTATGTGTGTAATAGATTCCTATATGTTACATGTGAGGACTCCCAATTAACACCATGTATAGGGCAATTTCCAATGCTGAGGCTGACATCAGTAGCTCCTTTGGTTTTTTAGCTTTCCCATCAACACTAGTTACTGCATGAGTTCATTTAGCAAGGGGTCCTAGGCTACCAGTTATGGCAGAAAACAGAGCTCTGAGAATGAAAGAACATTAACATTTTTACTTGTCACATCAAGAATTACCCAAGACACTTCAATGGTTATCTGCTGTTGCTTGAGTGGGGGTTCTACTAGGGAACCTCAGGTGGCATCAATCTTCAAGGGCTGCCCTCATTGGAGTTGAACACCCATCCTCTCTTGGAGGGAGAAAAATTGTCACTAATAGTGATTTCCTGCTTTGCAGAGGGCACAAAGTATGTGCCCTGTGTGATGGTTGATCTCAGTTGTCAACCAGACAGGATTTAGAATCACAATGGAAACTGCCCTGGGCAGTCTGTGAGTGATTCTCTAGGCTAAGTGATTTGAGGTAGGAAGACACCCTAAATGTGGGTGGTGACATTTCCTGGGTTGGGGTCCTGGACTACACAAAACCGAGAGAGCTGGCTGTACATGAGGGTCATCCCTCTCTGCTTCCTGACTGCAGACACAATGTGATTAGCCACTGCGTGTTCCAGTTGTCATGCCTTTCCTTGAACTGTAAGTCGAACTAAACCCTTTCTCTTTACACTGCTTTTGTCATAGCAATGAGACAGCAACTAATACACCCTGCTTTGTAGAATCTCCCCGAGAGCAGTTCCTTTTCAGTGCCCTGGTTTCCAACAACTGTGACACTTTAGCATCCTATCTTTAGCATGGAGTTTCTATGAGGTGGCAGGTACTTATTTGCTTGGGAAATTCCCCAGGTGGCTTGTTCTTTTGCTCATAATCACTTTCCCTGGGTCTTTTGGACTGCTCTATCTTATCTGTTGTTAAAAACTGAAAAAGCCTATTTAAAATATTGACTTGGGGTGTCAGGGGTTTCATTGTCACCTTTCCTTTGGGCTGCCTGCTTATCTCTGTACATGTGCACATAAGCAAGTTAAAGCACAGATATAAGTCATTGTATTTTGAAAGCCAAAGCAGACTGGATAATAAGCAGCACCTTGGTTTTAAAATATTTTTTTTGTTGTTGTTAGAGCAAAACTGGCCAAGATAAGAATCTTGAAAACATTGTGGCTTTTGAAAGAGAACACAGACAGACAGGCACCAGCGCTTATAACTTAATGTCATAGTTTCAAGTTAAAAATAATCACATCTGGGCTCAGAAGATGGCTCAGCAGTTAAGGCAATTGCTTGCAATGTCTAACAGCCTGAGTTTAACTCCCCAGTACTCACATACAACCAGATATACAAAATAGCACATACATCTGGAGTTCATTTACAGTGGCTATAGCTCCTGGTGTGCCCATTCTCTCTTTCTCTCTGTCTTTTTCTGTTTTCAAATAGATAAATAAATAAAATATTTTAAAAAATGTTTATAAAATCACATCTGTGAAAAACAATCCTAAAAATATTTATATCCACATACACATATTTCTTCCTAGGCATCTCAAGAATAGTAATTTCAGTGCACAATAAGTTAAAAGCTATAAAAATAAAGTGGCGACAAACTTTGTTACTCAGTATTTTAGGAATTCTTGGGCAGATTGAGTTTTGTCCCATGCTATTTTAGGTTCAAAATGACACATGAAAACAACAATTGGGAACGCACATGAAAAAAAGTAGACAACTTTTTTTATAACTATGTCTTTGAGTCTTTGAGATATAAGAGAGATAATAACCACAAATGAAAAAATAAAAATAGATCCATAGGCAAGGCTTGGCCTGCAGACTTAGGTTATTATTAATATTTAAGTAGTAAACATCAGAGGGGCTGAGGTAACTTTAATTTTCTAAAGGCCTCAACTAACCTGTTGAGAAACAGGGCAGGATTTTCCTCCTCCTTGAGAAACCTCTCTAATCTTCTCATCGTTGTGAGGAAGTTGTCTATCATTTCCCTATATTCATGGGTCCCTGACAGCGTGTTGTAATTCCAAAGCAATAGGTTCTGATCTGTGAGGGTCTGTATCAGATGATCAATGAAATGCTTGCAGATAACCATTTACAGGTCTCCTAGCTTAAGCAGGTGAGACTCTTCTCTGAAGCTAAAATCCTCTGTCTTTCTTCAGAAATACAGTGAGCCATCAGGACCAAGTACAGGTTCTTCCATTCTTTAGCTAATCCTCCCATCACAAGAAAGCCAAGGGAATCTGAATTTCCTAATGGGAGAGACAAGAAACGGAGCCCTCTGGAATGGGAGGGCAGCCCTTTCACTGGTATGCAGAGACCTTAAGAATATCAGATGTGTGGGGGCATCCCCTGATTCCATCACATTACCACGCATCCCTAGCAAACTGAGCATAGCATACAGGAGGGTTAAAAACACTGGTTTGAGCCCCCAACCCTTCTGGGTTTATTCATCCCAAGGTGGGATTTGAGCCAGTTGCTTATGTTGTCTCACTAGGAATTATGTCTCATGATAACTTTCCTAGTTCTTGGATACAAGACTCTGGCTACCAGCTTGCCTTTCTTCCTTCCTCCTTCCCTTCCCTTCCCTTTCCTTCCCTCCATCCCTCCTTCCTTTCTATTTCTTTAAAAAAACATTTCTGAGAGGGTATCCTGGGTCCTAGGTTCAAGAATGACCTTGAACTTCTGGTCCTCCTGCTGCCACCTCCTAAGTATTTGCAATTACAGGTGAACACCACCACACTCGGTTTATGAGGTGCTGAGGATCCAACCTAGGACTTAGTGCATACTAGGCAAGCATTCTAGCAAATGAGTCATATCTGAAGCCTCTCAGATGCTATTTCTTTTTACCTCTGTGAGCAGGCTCTCTGTAAGAGGCTCTAAAGTGGCTTGAGTGTTAGGTTCAGAGAAGAGTCTTGCCTGCATAAATGACTAATTTTTTCCAAACTCCCATTAAGTTTGAAAATGTAAAGCAGTTTTTTTTGTTATTCTTCCCCCCACCCCATGGACCTCAAGGGAATGTCTTACTACCTATGAGATTAAATCCATAACCTCAGGATAGAACTCTTTACAAGGAGGATATGAAAAACTGTAAAACTGAGTGTCAGGACACAAAATGGCAGTAGGGAAGCCTGGAGCAAGTTAAGGCAGAGTGCTGGGAAAGGGGACAGGCAAGTCGTCTCCTGCAGCACATGGGATCTTGGTGTAGAGGCAACACATCTCAGAGACAGAGGCCAGGTCTTCCCCAGATGCAGGGACATTACACAATTGTTGCCCCCTGAGCCATCTGGATGGCCACCTGAACACCTGAGTCTCCTGGTGCTGTACTGCCTGGGGGTTGCAACCTGAATCCTTGGTGTCTATCCAATAAGCAATTAGGTATCTCTGATGGTTAAGTTTTGTTGTCAACTTGACCTTTTTGTACTCTTGGATGGGTATCTGATGTTCAAGGGAAGGCAGCCCTCTTAGTAGGGAAGGATGTAAGAAAGCTCAAAGGAGCTAGAAACAAACATCCCTTCCTGGGAGGGCAGTGAGGAAGGAAATTCAAGAGACTCATGGAGTCAACAAGTTTGGGAAAGGAGGGTGTAGTGGTTTGATTCAGGTGTCTTCCATAAACTTAATGTGTTCTGAATGTTTGATTCCCAGCTGATGGCAGTTTGGAACTGGAACCTTGTTGAAGGTATGTTGTTGGGGGCTGGCTTATTGGGTTATAGCCAGCTTCCCCTTTCGAGGTTTTGCACTATCTTGCTGCTATTTTCAGTGCTGTGGTGGAGGTGATGTCAACCCCCTTCTCATGTATCATTTTCCCTGTCATTATGGAGTTTCCCCTTAAGTATGTAAATCAAAATAAACCCATTCCTCCCATCAACCTCCTTTGGTTGGGTTTTCTGTTGTACCAGCAGGAAAGCTTCCAGAGAGTGAGCTCTGTCATTGCTGGAACCCTGATTCTGTGACTTGGGCTTTTTGGAACTGATTTGCAGGAGAAGGAAGTATTTGAAATCTTGGCACAAGGGAGGCCTTACAGTGCTGTAAGTACAGTTTCATGGACCATTCTTGTCAGAGTTGGAAAGATCTGAATGCAATAAGGGCTATGGACTGTGAGGTTTGGCTTACAAGGGTGAGAAAGAACTTTGTTGGGACTGTGCCAGAGATGGTTTGTGTGAGAAGCTTGCTGAGTTCTGCCTCCTGTGTTCTGATAACCTGTGCAAGGATTCTTTGTATGAAAATGGGCTGGTGTGAGCAGATGGAGATGGCACAGAAAGAAATGAAATCTTTGTGCTGAAACTGCTGCCTGTTCAGCTGCAATGGTTTGAGAGATGACAACCATTGAAATTGAACAGGTGATCTTCATTGGGACAGCAGGAAGAATACGGACTCTTTTGAAGTAAGGGGCTTGTTTGCTGAAGGAGGTTTCCTGCTCTTCAAAGTTTGCTTTATTCCCCCTTGGATTAACAGGTTGATAGCCCATGTGATACTATGGAGTATAACAAATTCAGGAAGAGAGGGTCATTGGATTTGTAACACAGTTGTGCTTTTTGGAAATGGCCATGGGCAGTGTGAAGCAGGTTTGTTGACTTGCCTGCCTGGAAGCCCAATGGAGCCATGAGGATAAACCAGACTTGCAGTGGAGACCCAGTGGAGATGCCAGGGATATGAGATGGCTGCCAAGGAGAGCTACTGGCACCTGATGAAGTTTTCCAGGACTGTGAGTAGCCAAGATGGAGGGGCAGAATTGGAACTTTAGAGAAAATTATCAGACTTGTAGTTAGAGTTCTGAATATTTGATTCCCAGCTGATGGAAGTTTTGGAATTGGAACCTTGTTGGAGGCAGGCTTACAGGGGGTATAGCTAGCTTCCACTTGCCAGTTTTTGGCACACATTCCTGTTCCTATTTGCAGTGCTGGGGTAGAGGTGATGACTACCCCTCTGCTCATGCTGTTGTTTTCCCTGCCATGATAGAGCTTCCTCTTGAATCTGTAAGCAAAAATAAACCCACAAGCTTCTTTTGGCTTGGTTCTTTTCTGTGCAGCAATGAGAAGGTTAGTTACAATAGGAGGCCAGCCTCTTTCACTTTTATGGAACTTCCTCTGGATCTGTAGCTTCAATAAATCCTTTCCTCTCATAACTGTGCTTGGTTTGGAGGGTCATCCCAGTGGCATGTGATCTGACTATGACAGTATCCCCTCCCTGTTTAGTACCCATGGTCCTTCTTGGTCTCCTCAGGAAAAGTGAAAAGGAAGGAATAAAGGAAGAGAGGGAGCTTCAGAGAAGGCTTGCCTATTAGTAGAAAGAGAGGGAAAGGAAAGCTTTATCATTAGTCTTTACCAGGGAGCTGTTGTGGGATGTTGGTGGTATAGGGTGTGATGGTTAGGTTTTGTTGTCAACTTGATCAGATCAGGACCTACAGACATTCCTTTTGGGCAATTCTTTGAGGTTACTTTCAGGAAGCATTAACTGAAGGAGGAAGTCCTTTCTCCAGAGTGGGCTCTAAGAAGACACAGTCCTTTTTTTACCTGGCTGCCTATGCTACTTGATGGTGAGTGCCTTTTACCTGGCTATCCCCTACATGCATCTGTCCAGTTCCATTATCCTTCATTTGCATTAGAGTCAAGCTTTATCAGCCTTCAAACATGGACTAACACCAATAGTTCTCCAGGAGTCCTTCAGGCTTTAATGCTAGATTGAGACTGCTGAAGCGTAAAATGATGTGGACTGAGCAGCTGGTTTCCTTGAATGTCAAGCCTGCAGACTGCTATTGTTGAACTGCTGTAAACTAATCCTTTTTAATACCAATTCATTCTAGAGAACATAGGATTTTACAGTGTGCTTTTATGCATGAACATTTTCTTGGGTCTGTAAAACCTAACTTCCAATCTTGGCCCATGCTCAGGTTTTTCTCTCATGGGAGTCTTCAAGCAGAGGGCACCATAATTACTCCTAACTGCAAGATATGTGCCTGCAATTTGGAGTGGCTCCTGTCAGGCAACCCCAGAGTGAGTGGAAAGTTTAAAATATTAGAAACATAATTCTTACCTCCTGGATGGTCTACCATCTGAAATCACACTTCCAGATGGGTTCCAGGAACAAGGAATTGGACAGAGACATGGATAGTAGCTGAAGCAGGGACATTTGTTAGGAAAAGATACACCTCAAGAGACAGGAAGGGCATGGAATACAGGAACAGTTCAGTAGTTCAAACAGCATCTGCTGTACAAAGGAAGGGGTTTTTATGTCAACTAGTGTTGGCTTTCTCAAAATTCTTGCTCTGGGTTACATTAAGTTCTACATACAACTTTATGTACTGCACATTCTTTTAGCTTCTTAAATCTCCATCAAGGGGTGTCCTTTTTTGTATTATAATGAGCCACAGGAGGTCACCTTCAGGCACCTGAGGCAGATTAGTCATCAGCCTCTGCAGGGGCTTTCCAGTCTTCCTTTCTCAACAGATTTTCCTCAGTGTACTATTTTGGAGCCTTCCCATAAGGCCTTCCAGACCTCACTGTGCCCTGCTATCCTACCTCAATGGCTTCCTTCATTCCAGAAAAATAAAAAGACATTGTTGGTACTGGGACAAAACGCTTAACCAGAAGCTGCTTATGGGAAGACAGGATTTATTTCAGGGGGGAAGCACTTCATCATGTGCATCATGTAAAGGAAGTTGGCTCACTTCATTAGACATCTGCAGTAAAGAGATAATAGCCAGCAAGAGCTGGCTCAAAATACACAGTGGTCTAGACTTAAGACCCACCCCCAGTGACACACTTCCTCAGGCAGGTTTCCACCTCCTGGGGACTAAACAGAAACACTGAGGCTATGGGAGACATTTACATTCAAATCAGCACAACTTTTTTTTTTTTCATTAATTCATTCCACAAATATTTTTTTTACCACCTACTAGTGAAAGAACCCCCAAGGCCTCTCTCAGGAGAGCGTACCCCAAAACTCCAATAACCACACCAGCAGATGCAAAAGCAAGAGGATTTCATTCTTTGGCTGCGCAGTCGGGCTCCACAAGCAGGCAGATGAATGTCTAGGCAAGATGGAGCCCCGAAGAACAAAGGAGCAGGGTATTTATGGACAGGAGCTATCTAATTATAATATAGCT
>PVHP010050638.1:0-11739 GCA_004024765.1 Zapus hudsonius
CAGCCCTGCAAGCTATGTACTTTTGATAATGATGTTTCAATGTATGTCATCTTTACTATCAATAGTAAAAATGTCTCTTTCTGGTTCAGGATATTGGTCATCCATGGGCGAGGATGGGCAAGGACAAGAGTTTTAAGGCAACTGTACTCTGTACTGAATTTTGCTGCGACCCAGTATTCTAAAAAATAAAGTTAGTGTAAACAGACAAAGAGAACCCAATAGTCAAGATGATCTCAATGTCTGTGGGAATGCTACTCATCACCAACAGCTACCCTCAGAAGGAATGGAAGAATATGATTCCTGGCCTGGTGTTCATACCGGCAAAACTGAAGCTAACCTGAACACAGGAATTAAAAAAATGGGTGTCTTCAGAGCAGGAAAAGCAGTGCCGGCCTCGTGGGATCCCAGCTATAAATCTCTGCCTCTTCCACATCCGGATAATCGTGGCTGATTTATTCTCCTTTGGTTTTATGATCTGAGACTTCCCACATTGCTAATACATTACTCATTTTAGTTATATAGACAGTAGGGTCAAGCAAATGACTTTTTGGAGCTCAGAAGTGATGGATGGCTATGTAGATCAGGCTTCACACACAGGGGTCATCTTGCTCTCTTGAGTAAATTTATAACTTTGAAAATGCTCATTTCCACCTCACTTCTTCCCTCTACCACCTCCCTGTGCCCCAAACCCGGGGTTAAGGAAATTATATTACCTACTAGTTGAGTACACTGCTCCTACAACTCAGTAATGAGTCAGAGGGATTTGGCTGTGTCTGCTCTTCTGGCTTACCCATCTCGTAAACATTCAAAGTGACAAACTTTTTCTTTGGCTTAGGGTCATAAAGAGGGGGGAAATCTTTTAATTTTTTTTCCAACTATAAGACTTCAGTAAAATATTTTCCACCAACCCCAGCAAGACATAATACTTCATGTCACGAATAAGTTAATGAGAAAAATATGGATGCCCCAAGCCTCTAGGGGACATACTAGACATTTTCGACCTCTGTGGACCAATTATTCTCTAAGTCATTTGGGCACTCTGAGAAGTCCCTGGTTTGGTCTTTCCCTGAGATAGTAAAGATGGGCTTGTGCTTCTCTTCCGTGTTCTGTTGTTGTGATTACCTTGCACTTGGACAGTCCTCCCCACTGAACTACCCTCAGAACTACCCCAGGAGGTGTCAAGTGTGGGTGAAAGACTCACAGCAAGCATCACCAAGAGCCAACTACCAATTACTTCAATGCCAGCCCTTTTCATATTTCATCTCTGGGTCAAACTGTGCTTACCTAAAGAGAGGCATCCAGATGCTCAGCTACACATTCAGATGGTTCTTTACCATCTGGCCACAACCTGCCTTGGCAATCTTATTTTCCACAAAACCTTTCCAGCTCTAAGCAAACAGTACCATGGCCACTGCCTGAACCCTCTTCCTGTTTAAAATGTTCTTTTCAACTAATCTAAACTTTTTCACTTAGGAGTGTATAAGTGGATACCTTAGGGTAACCCTTTGGAATCTTTCATAATAATAGTCTATAAATATCTAGTTTTTTACAATGTGTGCTGGTAGCAAAAATTAGTTTTCCCATCAGTAAATCTAAAGAAAGAGATTCACTTTTGAATTCCTTTCCAAGGGTTCAACAGAGTCACTGTCCTGAAAAAGTCAACAAAATATTTCTGTTTTTTAAGTAGGGTCTATTCGCCCTTTGGTTTTCATTTATAATTTTCCAAGTATCATAACTTTTTGGAAGTATATTATGAAGCTAAAAATACAGCATATTAAACTATCTTTCCTGGTAGACATTCCCCACCAAACATTATTTGGGTTCAGAAGTTAATTTAATTGTAACTAGCCTCAGTTGAGTATTAAGGCCTGAGGTGATTGTACTTCCATATTCAGTCACAAAACACTCAATGAAAATAGAATGAACAGGATGTGTATATATGTGTGTGTGTGTTCACACATATGGGTAGCCTTGCATCTATGCATTCATTCAATCAACCACAGATTAAAAATATCCATTAAATAAATTTTGGGCTAAGGATGCAACCTTTTTATCCCCAGAAATAAAAAGAAAAAATGTTATATTGTTACTTATATATACTATGTAGCAAGGGCTACTATGATTGCATCTGTATCAAACATATACAAATATTTATCTTGTCATTATTCCTTTCTAGTACATTATAACAACCATTTACATAGTATTTGCATTGTATTGGGTATTATAACTAATCTTGAGATGATTTAAAGTATATAAGGGAAACACAATAAATGCTAGTGAGGGTGCAGTGAAAAAGAGAACTCTTATTCACTGTTGTGGGCGTGCAAACTGGTACACTCATTATGGAAATCAGTATGAGGTATCTCAAAAAATCATAAATAGAATTCCTGTATGACTGAGCTATAACATATACCCTATAGACTCCACATTCTACTACTACTTGCACCTCCATGCTTATTGCTATTTGATTTGTAATAGCTAAGAAATGGAATCAGCCAAGATGCCCATTGACAGATAAATAGATAATGAAAACTTGGTACATATACACAATGGAATTCTATTCAGCAGTACAGAAAAATAAAATTATGAAATTTGCAGGAAGATGGATGGGCATGGAAAGAATTTTAATATGTGAAGTGACCCAAATTCAGAAAGACTAAGACATCATATTCTCTCTGAAAAGTTGATCTTATAATATCTGTACATATGTATGTATAGGGGGACAAGTGGGGATAAAATATATAAAAGTAGAATGGTAACTAAATGTGAGTATAAAGAGATGGGCAGGAAAAGGGGGGAGGGAAAGATAAAAGGACACATGTGACATAATGGGGGAGGATATTCGTTGGGGAGAGGGGTATTGGGGATAGGAGGGGAATGAGAATCAACTAAAACAAAATGTATTTGAAAATGATCAAATGGCTAATATCTAAATCTATGTTTTAAAAATTTAGAAAGTATATGTGAAGAAATGCATAGTTCTATGTCATTGTTACACCTACTCATAAGGGACTTCCTCATCAGTAGATTCTGGTGTTTGAGTAGAGAATCCTGGAATCAATCCCCTGTGTATACCAAAGGATGATTAGATTACCTAATATAACTAGGAGGATAAACACATATTAGGGCTTTGTCTAATTAAATGGGAATAAAATCAATGTGCATTTCACCAATGTACTCAGACTATTTATGGGCAAGCAAATTAAGAAACACCATGTTTCTATCCACTTCAGGCTCCTTGTGGGACCTTTATAAGTGAGAATCATTTGCTGAAGTTTGGCTCTGCTAGTTAGGTGTTCCAGATCTCAGTCTCCCTCGATATCTCACCATCATTCTCGCCATCATCTTTAAGAATATAATATAATATAATACAATATAATATAATATAATATAATATAATATAATATAATATAATATAATATAATATAATATAATATAATATAAGTGTGTATATATGTGTATCCATATACATGATTTAACTATATATGTATATACACGATATACATATGTATGTACATATGTATATACGCATATATATATGTATGTATTTATTTATTTATTTATAACATGTTCCAAAAATATAGTTTTCCTCACTCAAAGTGTGAGCTACATACATAAAGTGGCATTAGAATCACCTAAGAAGTTTTTTGATGTTCAGAATCGTGGGTTTCACCCTGGAACTCGTGACTCAAAAGTGTTTTGTATGTCCATTAAAGTTTAAGAAGCTCTGGACTGGAACACTCTGTGCTGTCTGTTGTTCTTTCTGTTGCTTGCCATGTGTCAATTGGATTCTACAGAGTAGACATCAGGTTTCCTGCTTCTTTAGTCTTCCACACAACATTGATCTGGCCACAAAAAGTGTCAGAGGCACTTTTGTTACAAGTGGCCCATTTTTTTTTCAGTTGAATTCATTTCAGCTCTTAAATATGAAAAAAGAAGAGAAAATATTCCTTTTACAGTTCTCAATGTGGTTCAGCCTTTACAAGTTGAGTTTTGACTCTCCTACCCTTCAGAAAGTAAAAGAGCTATTTTTCCTTCAAGGCCTCTGATTTCTATAATTTTGTAATTGAACTGTAAATGTTTTTAATTTGACTTCAAGCACAATTCAAGAAGACAACTTTGACAATACTTGTTTCCTTTAGAGCAAAAATACTCCCACTGGAAATCTAGCAAGAATCCTATTGAATAAGTTCATCTTAATTTACTATAAAAAGTGTTTTGAGAAAAGCAAATAGTCTATAACAGAACATAGAAGTGTCAACTCTTATGAAGTCTAATGAAGATGCAAAACTAAACAGAGCTTTCCAAATATTTTCTTAGTAACAAAGCCAACAAATCTCCTTGGTGAATCTGTTTACAACAGGTTGCAAATGTAATTGTGCAAAAATCTGAATTGCTCATTCATCTTCAGAAATCTGGACTTTCAGGACAAGGCTTCAGTTTTGCTTTTAAGAAGACTTTATAGCTCCTGGGATCATGGTTTTAAAAATCTAGACATGACAGAAAGTTGGAGAAACCTCTCTTTGGATTATGGGTGTGTGGGGGGGTGGCTATTACCCGGAACTCATTCTGGAGAGAGACAGAGCTGAAAAGCATGTGTCTTTCTAAAATGGTTGGTTATCACAGAACTTCTCTCTGGACCTGCCCTCCAAGAACTTGCTTCAAGATCCTTGATGAGAAGAATGAATTTTGAGCAACTAGAAAAGATTGTAGTTAAATTGAATTTAGCTACAGGCTGACTGAATGCTATCACTATTTGAGAAGAAAATATTTTCTTTCTTTGTGAGTAAAACATGAAGTCATGATCCTAATAGTGGTCCTTAACATAGATGGGAAGGTAAATTGGAGCTTCAGAATAAGAATAAAGGCAGTTAATTAGGATGTCACTTATGGGAGGAGGTGTTATCTGGGCCAGGAGTCCAGAGTGGTACAGGCAAGCTCATTTTGAGTTTCCAGTGTACCAATTACCTCAAACTTTGACTTCCCAAGGACCGATACGAAACAACAACCAAGGACAATTAAGTCATTCATTCATGAGAACAAATGCTCATTCATCAATGAAAAGGAGCATTTGAAAAAAAATCATGTGTCCCCTACTATGTGCCAGGTATTAGGCCTGGAATTCAAACTACCATGAAGATAAATTCAGGAGGATCACAAATTCAAAGCCATGCTGGACAACTTAGTGAGACACTGTGTTAAAATCAAACATAGAACAAAGGCTGAGAGTGTAGCTCAGTGATTCAGGAACCTAGGTTCAGTCCCTAGTACTACAAAAAAAAAGGAAAATGAAAGAATAAAGGAAATGAAAATAAAGGAAGGAAGAAAAAAGAAAAGGGAGATAAAATAAAGTAAGAAAGGCTCCCAATCTAGTTGGGGAGCCCATAAAATTGATATCCAGAAGGTAGCATAACAAGTGCTAGTAGAGAGGCATATCCAAGAGTAATATTGTGAAATGGGATTTTATATTTTCAAGCATCATTTGGTGATTTTTGCTGCTGATTCTTCAGTTCTTCTTAGAGTTATGACATGTGCCATGTGGCTCTTCCCTAGAGGGTATTTCCCCACACTCTGACTTTAGTTAGACCATGTGACATATCTTGCCAATGAGAGGTTCACAAATATAACTCTAGTTCACAAATTTGGCTGCATGGCTGGACTTGCACTCATGCTTCAGATATCACTATGGAATGAACATGGATTGAATAGCCACTTGTGGGTAGGTGGGTGGGTGGGTGGGGAGACAAGAGTTGGAGCTCTTTTAGGCCAGCTGGACCTGGAGTTTGAAGTAAACTGAGCCCTTCAAAGTGACCCCAGCCCTCCCCATTCTCTACCACTCAACAGATATATGAACAAGTCCATAAGAGGTGAAGAAAGGAAGAATTGAGCATGTGCAATCACAAAATATCACTCTGTAAGGCATTATTCTCAGGTTCCTAAAGGAGAAAACTGCTTAAAACAAAATACTGGCCAGGAGTTTGGCTGATTAATAACAGTGCTAGCCGGTGCTAGTTTTCTGTGATGGAAACATAATAACTGACATAAACAACTTTGGAGGAGGAAGGGTTTATTTTGGCTTGTGCTATCAGGAATTTCCTTCCATAGATCCTTGGCTCTGTTGCTATGCACCTGTGGCAGCACAGTACCTCATAGTGGGAGTGTGTGGTGGAGGAAGTCTATTGACCTCATGACAGCTAGTTATTTAGAGGGGGGACAGAAGGGGGAGGAGGAGATCAGCATCCCACAATCTCTCTTTAAGGGCATACCTTCAGTGACCTCATTTCTTCCCACTAGGCTCTCCCCACTAAACGTTATCCCACACGTTGGCCTTTGAACTGCATTTAAAACTCTAGCTCCTGCTTTCAAGTGCTTCTTATGGCCTGGATACTTCTGGTACCAAAGTTTTGACATTTCCCATTGAAGCCTTCATAACAACTCTTCAACACAGACTGCTATCGTCCATAGTTTACACAGGAGGGATCAGAGTGCTTTTGACTTTGGGGATAACAGAAACTATAAGGACAGGTATTTGAAACTGCCTCTTTGTCTCTGTTGCGGTGATCAAATGCCTAACCAGAAGCAACTTAAGGAAGGAAAGGGGTACTTTCAGCTTAAGGTTTCGAGGCTGTATATTCTATCATGGTGGGGAAGATATGGTGGCAGGAGTAGAAGGCTGAGCTGGTCACACTGCAATCACAGTCAGGAAGCAGGGCATGACCTCCTCGGAAGTCAGGTGAAGCTATAAAACCTCAAGGTCTGTACTCCGTGAACCACCCCCTTCCCAAATAACACCACCACGGATAAGGGACATTTTAGAATCAAACCATAACACTGAAAAAAACCTCAACTCCTACCTACTTGGCTACACAGAGGTAAGGATTTCTATCCAAGTTGGGGCTTTTCCAGGCCTAAATGTGTTTCCTGGTCCTTGCCAGCCTCCCTGCACTGTCTGTGACCTGGCCCCATCTATCCCTGGAATCAATGGAGGCTTGGCCTGATATGTGAGTCCCTCACAAAGATTAAGGACTTAAGTAAACCATCCAAGAGAGACTATTATGTGTGAAGAATTATTCTAAGCACTTTATAATAGCTTCCTCTTATGTGCAGAGGATATGTGCCATTATGGCCCTGCCAGTGGATGCCTGAAACCATAGATAGTACCAAAGCCTATAAGTACTATGTTCTTTCTTATACATTCATACCTATAAGGCTTAATTTATATATTAGGCACAGTAAAGGGTTAATAATCCCAAACATAATAGAAACAATTTAACAAAAGCTTATCTAAAACTTCTGAACTATTTCTAGAATTATCCCTTTAAAATTTCTCAATCATGTTTGATTGTAGGTTACTGAAAGCCAAACCACAGATAAGAAAGGACTAATGTACATATGTTAACTAATGTTGTACCCATGAGTGTGCTTGCTTTGCCAGCTGTGTAGCTTCAATCATCTTGTTTATTCCACACATTGTCATTGAGCCCATAATACACAGCTAGGGAGTGTGGCAATCAGACAGATTAGGCTTATAGTCCCATTCGCCGCCCAACCTATCCCCTTTGTTCCAGCTCATTTGTCTGTTGAAAGAGATACTGCAAATCCCGCTGCTGGGGAGACTCATCACCTCTTTGCCCCATATTTGAAGAGGTCTACATTTGCTGTCCCTGTATCAGACTTTTCATTGCTGAGACAAAAATACCTGGAAGAAAAGCCAAAAGCAATTTAAAGGAAAGGGTTTATTTTGACTGCGTTAGAAGTTTCCATCCATCATGGCAAGGAAGTCATGGCAGAACAGAGGAGTTTACCTCATGGAGACCATGAAGCAGAAAGAAGGTGAGGGCCAGGACAAAACAGTTCATAGTCAACCCATTCGAATTTAGAGATTTGCTGGCATACCCTCCCTGGACAGAGGCACATTTTCTGGTTCCAGAGGGTTTTACTTCCAGTGCTTTCTTCAGCCCTGCTTGGCTTGCTCTTTCATAAGGCGCTCCCAACATGGCTGGGTGGTGGTGGGGGGGGTATGTGACTGTACGTGGCAATAGGAGGAGCACAGATCATTTTACTGTAAGTCCTTTGAGAACAGTGTTCTTGGGTGGGCCATAGTGGTAACTGGCCACTTGGTACCTATGTGGGAGAAGTTTCTCTCACCAGCCGTTTGAATGAAAACAAAGCACATTTGTGTCCCAAAACCTACATCAAAGGAACTCATTAGGCTCCACCAAAATGCCATTTGGAATGCAAGAAATATGTACATTGAAGTGTTTGTACAGGAATTCTCCCCATGTGCTTTCTAGACAAAAATCTCCCTAGAGTAGCTGAATTGTGAGGCCTTTATCATGGTGTCCTTTATGGAAATGGCAATCTGCCTCTGATTCACAAGATTTCCCAGAACTTGTACATGAGCATGGGCTTTCTCAGAGTTCTTATGAGGCAGAGCTCCCGGGCATATTATCAGAAAAATGTGACTGGAGCCACAGACTGCTGAATCTAGCTATTTTCATGGGGAATAATTTAATATTCAAATAATCGGTCATTAAAGAGCAGTTCTTCCTCTTGCTCTTCACCCCTTTCTCCCTGACCCATCTGCTGCCAGAGGCAGGCTAGGAACTATGAATTCTGCAATTGTGAGGCAGAGTAGCTGACCTCATGGTCAGCAAAGTTAAGCCAGGCAGCAGAGAA
This sequence comes from Zapus hudsonius, assembly GCA_004024765.1. Taxonomy (NCBI): domain Eukaryota; kingdom Metazoa; phylum Chordata; class Mammalia; order Rodentia; family Dipodidae; genus Zapus; species Zapus hudsonius. The sequence goes on from PVHP010050638.1 coordinate 8,680, forward strand.
GAAAGTACAATGCAACTCCCTGGGTCCTAATACCTCATAAATCAAGTCAGTTTCCCCGTAGTCACATGGTCATGCTATGCTCTCATTTCCAGTTAGATTTACAAGTGGGTTCTTCACATGAGATACATGCAATGATGGACTAATTGGCATAAGACAAAGAAACACAGAGCACTTAGGAACCAAAAATATAAGGAACCTGTTGACCCTAGTCAGACTCTCTTCTCTGACAAGTTAGTTATTTTGATTCTCATTTGGGAACAGCCTGGGTCACTAATAGCTTTTCAGTGTCCAAATGAAAGAGAGAGAGAGAGAGAGAGAGAGAGAGAGAGAGAGAGAGAGAGAGAGAGAGAGAGAGAGAGAGAGAGAGAGAGAGAGAGAGAGAGAGAGAGAGAGAGAGAGAGAGAGAGAGAGAGAGAGAGAGAGAGAGAGAGAGAGAGAGAGAGAAGGCACCCAAGTTGTTGGAGCTATCTTCCATGGGATTTTTCTTCTTGGAAAGTGATTTTGGCTGGCTCAATAAGATTTATCCTGGCCTTCATGGGAGGGGTTGGGCCAATAAGAACAGAGTTGGTTATAAGAGACAATTAGAACACAGAGAGGTGTGGCCTGCAGACTTGAGTTGAGAAGCTCTAGTGTGGTACTGTTTCAGGGTAGCCTGTCTTATGCCCCTTGAAGAAAGTCTAATTTTTGCATGCCACAGTGCTGTAGTGGGCACTAGGGAAAAAATCCCACCTATCTGCAGGTAAGTGAGTCCTAATTTTCCTTCTACTCACAGTTAGAGGGTATTTTTGAAGCCAATGAGATGTAAAACACTTTTGGAGGGAGAGTATAAAGGATAGATATACCCTGAAAATAGTATGGGTTCAATTGCAGATGAACTCAGTAAAGCGAATTTCAGAAGTCATGATGTTTGTGGGGTTATTTTGTTTCTCAGTGCATATAAAAGTTATATTTAAATTATACTATAATCCATTAAGTCTGCAATAATATTAGGTCTAAAAAAAACCAATGGCCATGCATGGTGGTATATGCCTTTTATCCCAGCACTGGGGAGGTAGAGGTAAGAGGATCACAGTGAGTTTGAGGCTGAGACTACATAGTGAATTCCAGGTCAGCCTGAGCTAGAGTGAGACCCTACCTTGAAAAACCAAAAAATAAAAATAAAACAATGCGCATACTTGAATTTAAAAAAATGCTACATACCTGTAATCCCAGCTCCTTGGGAGGCTGGGGAAAACACTATTTCAAACTAACATAAATAGAGGCCTGGGATGTACCTTAGTAGTAGAGAACTTAATGCCCAGCACCTCACATATATAAAGTGGTTGCTAAAACTTTCTGGTGACTAGTAGAACTACTTGAGAAACGGCGCTGATTGATTTGCTTGATTCATTTTGTAAAAAAGCAATATCTGCAAAACACCACAAATCAGAGCACAATGAACTAACGATTGTGTAGAATTTGTAGAGAGCAGATGTTTTCTTTTTGAGCATTACATATATTCAATGCAATTATCAAAAAAGTGGAGGAACTTCTTTAAAGCACTAAAGAAAAGAAGTTGAGGGGGGCAGAGCAAGATGGCGGACGAGTAACAGCGTCGCCAGGACTCTCTTTGGAAAGGTTTGATCTCTTCAGCTGGGATCCAAACTTTGGTCACCAGCTGGACCTGATTTCGGGCCCTCCCTCGCTCCTCAGCCCCTGGGCCAGAGCAGAAGGGGTTCTCCAGCAGCTCTCTGCTTCCCAGCAGAGCAGAGGACTGAGCCCTCCCCCCCACACTAGCTCCCGCCATTATCCCCTTGCGGCGGGTTCTGAGTGCCGCTAATTGAGCCACTTCCCCTCGTGTGAGCACCTGATCCTCAGACGTGCTTGTCTCCACGATCCCCCCCCAACACATACACAGGCAGATGCGAGCCTTGGGCAGGCTAAGCTAGCTAGGTCCCGGGGCCAAACTTGAGGCAGATACTTGGGAAGCTGGAGAGGGGAGGAGTCGTCTCTCCGCGGAGGTTTCTTTGCCTAACTGGGACCCAGCCCAGGGTGGCGGCTGGGCCTGTCCCTGGGCCACCCAGCCTCTCCTCAGCTTTGGGACCTCAGCGGGGTTCCCCTACTGCCCTCGGCTCTGCAGGAGAGCGCGCAGTCGGGCCCTCAGGCTCCAGGCTTCTTCCCCTCACGGCGGCAGGTTCCCGATCCTAGGCGCCAATCGAGTGGCTTCCCTGTGGGAGCTCCCGGTTCTCAGACGTGGTCATCTCCACCAGCTGAGAGGGGAGGAGGTGTCTCTCCGCGGAGGTTTCTTTACCTAACTGGGACCCAGCCCAGGGTGGCGGCTGGGCCTGTCCCTGGGCCGCCCAGCCTCTCCTCAGCTTTGAGACCTCAGCGGGGTTCCCCCACTACCCTCACCTCTGCAGGGGAGGGCAGCAGGGCCCTCAGGCTCCTGCCTTCTCCCACTCACAGCGGCGGGTTCCCGGTCCTTGGTGCCAATCGAGTGGCTTCCCTGTGGGAGCTCCCGGTCCACAGACATGGTCCTCTCCACCAGCTGAGTGGGGAGGAGGTGTCTCTCTGCGGAGGTTTCTTTGCCTAAATGGGATCTAGCCCCGAGAGGCGGGTGGGCCTGTCCCTGGGCCGCCCAGCCTCTCCTCAGCTTTGGGACCACAGCGGGGTTCCCCTACTGCCCTTGGCTCTGCAGGGGAGCACGCAGCTGGACCCTCAGGTTCCCGCCTTCGTCCCCTGATGGCGGGTTACGGTCACTGGTGCCAATTGAGTGGCTTCCACTGCGGGAGCAACCGGCGCTCTCCGTGAGTACCAGGGATCACGCGCTACTGCCAGGAAGCAAAGTGGGCTGAATAGGACTCCTCAGGGCACCTGAGTCGCTCTTCGCTAGCTGGGCATGGGCAGAAACCAACGGAAAAACGTATCTTCCCAACCCAGGGCACCTAGTCCCATTATGGAACATGAAATTGACAAGGAAGTGGAAGGAGCTCATACAAAATTGCAGAGAGAGAACAATATGACTCCTGACCACAACAGCAATGCAAATATGATGCAGTTAAGGGCTGATATGGAACTTAT
>PVHP010050639.1:0-11715 GCA_004024765.1 Zapus hudsonius
GAGAGAGAGAGAGAGAGAGAGAGAGAGAGAGAGAGAGAGAGAGAGAGAGAGAATGAATGAGCCAGAGCTTGCCACTGCAAATAAATTCTACATGCATGTGCCACTTTGTGCATCTGGCCTCACAAGGGCACTGAGGAATCCGACCCAGGCTGTCAGGCTTTGCAAGCAAGCACCTTAACCCTTGAGCCCCCAAGGTCTTCCTTTACTCTGTATAAGTTAAAGCTTCATTGTTTCTACAGGACATCATTAATGTAAAAATAGACTTCCTGTGCAGCTGTTCTGGACAGCCTGGCACACTTGAGAAGGGGCTTGGGGAGGAGAGGGAGGGAGCCACTCAGCCAGGCCCATCTTTCCTGGCCCTTGTCTTCTCCATCCCATGCAGCTAGCAGGCGAAAACCCTTGCTCAGTGCCCCCAAAGGGTTCCCATCCCCAGTACTGAGTGGAGGGGGGATATGTGGGCTTGGCACAGTGGTGGCCTACAGATTCCTCCCTGGGAAATGCTTTGAAAATCCTTCATTCCCTAGAGTTGATCAAGAAAATGAGCTGGTAATGAACAGCAGAAATAACAATAATTAATAAAGGGCAGAATCAAAATGGATTTTAAATCCTACAGCTAATTTTCCAGGAGACTTATTCCTAAAGCAGGTGAAGTTTTCTCCCTGTCAGACTGCTGGACAAACCAGGAGAAAAGGAAAGGGAAGGGAGAAGGGGGAGGCAGAAAAAAAAGAGGAGGAGGAGGAGGAAAGAATAGGGGGAAGGGAGGAGGGAGGAGGGAGAGGAAAGAAAGGGAGGAGAGAGCGAGGGGACAGGAAGGAATGTGAGAGGCTCTGTGGAATTGTGTAGAACAGCGGAAGTTCCAGTGACCTCTGAGAGAGGGAGTGGGCAGAGGATTGTCTGGTTATGGGCTTGTCCTGGGCTCTGTAACTGCCAGGAAAGAGTAGGAGCCCTCAAATTCCAAGGATGCCTCTCAGGTCCAGGAGCCTCCCACACTGCAGTGGTGGCTCCAATGCCCAGAGATCCTCCCCCAGGTCAGTCCCCTCCTATCCTTGGCCCCTTGGCATGCACCTCCCACCATGCTCACACCTCCTCCCAGGAGCCCTAGTTGGAGGGGGAAGGGACCACCACACAACAATGGAAGGAAAACCCTTTTCAGAGAAGGAAGATTCTGGCTGGAGACCTAAATACACCAGAAAGATTGCATTTCCGGTTCTCATTGCAAAGAAAGCTATGAACAACTGCCAGAGCCACTGAGCCCTCCCCCCACCCTTCATCCCCCATCCCCCACACACCCCCACCCCGCGCCTTGTTCAAACAGCCTTCTTTCCATAGCTGCTATCATCCCGTTTGAACATTGAATGCTCAGATCCTTCCAGTTCCTTCTGTGATGGGGCTAAAGGAAGCCTGTTTCTTTTCTGCTAGCATGCATGTGAGGTCAGTGTGAGACCAGCTCTGAGCTCTAAACAAAGGGGGTCAGGGCCCATATGGGAGGGTCAAGTCTATTAAGATCTGACCACAACCAGGGTCCTTGCTAACCTTAACTGTGGCCATTGAGAAAAATCCTTCCCTCCCCACTATATCTTTCCCTGTGTGTCCATAGTTCCCGATCCCCATGTCCCTGGCTTCTCAAAGCTTGTCCCCTGCCTTTCCCACACTGACCTAGGCTCTAAACCCAATTAGCTGCATCATCAACCTTCCCGAATTTGTTTTTCTTGTCATGTATAGGGAAGCCAATACTATGAGTCTACCTCTGTCTTGGTGAGTTACACTATCCAGGCCTTAATCCGGGGCTGCTGGACAAACACTGACTCTTCCACTCCCAGGATTCCAGTGGTTGCTCAGATTGACAAATGGATCACTCCCTTTTCAACTGCAACACAGTGGATTCCTCTTGCTAAAGGCTAAGTACTTGCTGAGTTGCAAGTTTGAGAAAATGAGGACATCGTAGGGCTATTTCCGAGGGAAAGAAGGACCTGCCACCAGCCCCATCCACCTTCCACAAGAATTGGGCACCATCATTTTTACAGTGAGGAAAATCCCATCGCCTATTTCAAGAAAAACAGCTCAATGTTGTTGCATCTTGAGTGAACACATGCATTGTGGGAGAGAGCAAGAGTTTCTTAAAGACATGCCTGCAGTTAGGGTGTCTGCTCTGGGAAACAGGATTTGGGGTGGCATTATACTGAGATCACAGCTGGAATGCAGGGTGCAGAGGCAGCCCCCCCCCCTTCCAGAAAGGAGCCAGCAACAGCGGGGTTCCTGGCAGCTTTTGAAACAATTGTATGAGTTTGCTGGGCTGCCAGAATTACAGACTGCAGGGTTGAAACAACAGAAGTTTCTTTTCTCACCATTTTGCAGGCTGGAAGTCTGAAGTCAAGGTGCCAGCAAGATGGTCTCTTTCTGAGGCCTCTCTCCCCAGCTGGCAGATGGCTGCCTTCTCCCTGTGTCCTCACGTCATGGTCTTTCCTCTGTGCATATCTTTCTGCCTTTTTGTTTTGCTTTGTCTTTTGTTTTTGTTTATGTGGTGGGAGTGCACGTGCGTGCAGATGCGCATGGATGTATGTGCACATACGCAAGCATCCATGGGGGGTCAGAGAACAACTTAGGGTGCACCATCCACTTTTTTTTTGTCAAGATGGGGTCTCTTATTGGCCTGGAATTCACCAAATAGGCTAAACTGGCTATCCAGAGATATTCCTGTCTTTACCTCCCTGGCACTGGAACTACAAACATGCACCACCATATGCAGCCTTTTTTAAAAAATTAATTTAATTAATTAATTTTTTCCCATGGGTTCTGAGCTCTTGATTTTTATTTTGAGACAGGGCTTTGCTGTGTAGCCTAGGCTGACCTGGAATTTATAATCCTCCTGACTGTACCTCTCAATGTGCCCATGAGCTCCCATGGAGCTTTCCCTCCACCCCCTCACTCCCTCCACTAGTATCTATCCCCAACTCTCCCAGCCCTGCCACACACCCACTCCAGGGATCCCCTGATTGGCCTAGTCTGGAAGGAAAGACAAATTGAGTGCATGGTCAAGGACACATCCCAAGCCGTCTGGGACTGCAAGTGAACAGCTTATGTAGAGAAGGCAGACAGCTGCCAATGCAAGCCTGTCAGTGTCCCAGCACCTCGGAAGACACCCTGCAACTTCAGGAAGACTATTGGGGAGTCAGGTGGTAAGTCCAGCAGGCTTCAGAAGGAACAGAAATATTTGAGCAGACTCACATGGTTGGTGCCAGCCAGAGCTAGGAAAACTCAGACACCAGGATGAACAGTGTGTAGAAGAGCAAGGGTCCCTTGGGCATCTTGCTCCAGCATGGTGGCCTTAGGGGCCAAACTTCCTAAATAACAGTCCAGAGCTTCAAAGAAGTTGGGGTGGATTTTTTTTTCTTTTTTGGTTTTTCAAGGTAGGGTCTCCCTCTAGCCCAGGCTGACCTGGAATTCACTATGTAGTCTCAGGGTGGCCTCGAACTCATGGTGATCCTCCTACCTCTGCCTCCCGAGTGCTGGGATTAAAGGTGTGCACCGGCTGGGGTACATTTTTTTCTTAATTTTGTTTTTTTTTGTGATATATATATATATATATATATATATATTTAAAGGAATTTTATTCAGTGATAAAAGAAAATGAAATTTGTAGGAAAATGGACGGATCTGGAAATTATTGAATTTGTTTTAATTGTTTTTACAATTTTATACACATATATGCAATGTATTTTGCTCATATTTAACTGCCATTCCCCCCTCTTGTCCCTCAGCCATTCTCATTGACCCTCTCTTTCCCAAGAGTCTCCCTCCTACTTTCATGGTTTTGTGACACACTGAGTTTAGTGTTCCTTGCATAAGGTGGGGGTTATTTACCAGAACATACCACTGAAGAAAATGTTGCCCTCTCCCCTCCACAGCCACGAACTGCTCACAGCTCTTCAGTGAAGGGGAAGCGGGGCCTCATGAGCCCATCCACAGTCCATGATGGAATGGTGACCAATCTTATGCAAGTTTTGTACCAGTGAGTACAGCCTAGCACAAGTCTGGAGGCAAGCCTGGGCTCCATGTGAGTTCCAGGTCAGACTGAACTACAGAGTAAGTCTTTCTCTCTCTCTCTCTCTCTCTCTCTCTCTCTCTCTCTCTCTCTCTCTCTCTCTCTCTCGTGCACACACACACCCTCACACATATGCTAACCTTTTACGTGACCCCTGTCATTTGATTCATTGGAAGAGAGCCCAGTCCATACTTGGGATGATGGTCAACAAACGTTCAGGCATGGACTTAATCACCAGCGTAGTCTGGAGGTGTGTGACAGAGCACCTGCCTAGGTTCCAGCTACCACTCCTGAAAGAAAAGGAAAAAACAAAACCTCATAGACACCCCATATGGCAGAGCAACAAGGAGCCCTGGCCCCCAGTCCTGTGCAATGGCATAATCCCCTGGTACCACCAAATATGGAATTCTGTCTTTGACATATCGCTGTCATTTGGAGTCTGCAATGACTCTCAGTCAAACCTAACCCTAAGTAGCACAGATAGCATAAGGTGGGGGTTATTTACCAGAACATACCACTAAAGAAAATGTTGCCCTCTCCCCTCCACAGCCACTCTAAAGTCTGCCTCCAACTCACCTCCTCCAGCAAGGCTCCACGACCCAAATTGTCACCAGCTGGGGACCTAGCATTCAAAACTCATGAGTTCATGTGGGGGGGCATTTGCATTTAGCCATGACACATACCAGTATCATCAAATATGAAGAGAAGATAATGCCAAGTTTACTCTTTCTATAATACCCAAGTGATCTGACAAGAACTACTTTCTGAAAGGATACCTTCCAATGAGCTACAGAGCTGTTACAAGGCCTTACTTATAAGCTCCACAGTACCTACTAATGTCCCCTGGGGACCAAGTCTGCAATTATAAGAACTTTTATGCACACATGACTAAATCATATTTAACCTACAGCAGGAAGAATTCATGCTCTTTATTGTTCTACTTTCTCTATATAGACTGCATTCATTATTTTATGCTTTCAACAATGTATCACTCTGACTTCTGTGTCCTTAATCATCTATTTTCTGACTATGGCTCTATTTCCTCCCTCTTTCAGTGATAACACTCCTTATGATTGCACTGGGCCCATTCAGAGAATCTAATTAAATCTCCACATCTCAATACCTTTAAGTTAATTAAATCTGAAAATTCACATTTTGATATTCAGGTGTAGATTGGTGGCTTCCCGAGATTAAAATGTGAGCATCATTGGGTGGCTGTTGTTTTGACTATATTGGCAACACATGAAAAAATACTTTTTTAAAAGTGATTCCATCCTTCCTCCAACCAAAATAATAAAATGTATTATAGGAATAAATGTAAATTGACAGTCTGCATCAGTTTTTACTGTGCAATTGTGAACATTGATTAAATCCTCAGAGATTTAATATTATTTGTGAAATTTAAATATTTACACATTTCTAACTTTTGTTGTTGAGATTAATGAGGTAATATACACAAAATACCTATTACCTGAAATAGCTCTAACAATAATAATGATGACATATTTTGATGAATGTCAATATTTTAATAAGCATTATTTATGCTGATGTAGGTTTATAGGTATATTGAACAACTTTGTTAAGTCAAAGAAAACTGATATGAATACAACCAAATAATTATTGAGAATAAAAATCCACTTATTAGTGTATGTTATCAATGCTGAGTCAACTTTGCAAATCAGTGATGAAAGTTATCAACTTCCTTAACAGCACTTTCATATCAGGAAGTAGTGGTGATCTGTTTTTTTTTTTCAGAGACATATTAATCAGAAATACAAATTTAACTAATTAATTTAATTTTGATATTTCTAACTAAACCCTAATTTTCTGAGGATGTTTTTAGGTGTGTATAATTTTCTGTGAGTCCAAGCAGATCTTATTAAAATCGTGTGCTATATATTTTGTACTTAATTCTTTGAATATATTCTATAATAACATAATTCCAACCAAATAGTTCTAAAATTCTTCAGAATATGTGATTGCTTTGAGCTCTAGGCAGTTTAATAATGAGAAATGAATGGTGTTTCCAGATGTCTGCTCCTTTCAATTTGTATCTGTATACCTGCCCTACTGTGAATAAATAAATATGACTCTTTTATCCTTGAATATTCTTTTAAAGTTTCAAGATCACTGTGTTTATCTGTTTCATTATGTCGGCAGAAAAATAAAATTTTGTGAGTCACCTGGGGTTTCAATAAGTCAGGTATTTTAAAGTCCCTGAGCTTTTTAAAACCTGTGCTCTAATCCAGCTGACTGGGGATGGGGAGGGGGGGCAACGGGGAATTAGGGATAAAAACAACTCATGGTTGGCCCACTAAACAATGTAACTCATTATGGACAATAAAGAAAAAAATAAAAATAAATAAATAAATAAATAAAAACCCAAAATTTCCTTCCATGAAAATAAAACCATGTCCAATGTCCTTATACTGATTATATATTTAAAAAAAAAGAAAGAAAGTACCTTGATGACTTGTCTTAACCTTGGCATTTAACTATATTAAAATAAGAAAAACATGCATAATCTTTCATCAAATCCCCAAAATAACCAATAAATGTGAATCAAAGCACACTGCCAACCCTGCAGTTGCAGTGATCCAAAATAAAAAAAAATGCAAATTATTTTATAATGATCACCAAACATTTTTGTGACATGAAACCATTTAAATTTTCCATCTTTCAATATCAACTGAACCTGTGTCTTCTTTGTTTAATCTAAGCATCTAAAATTTCTTATTAGATATACTTTCTTATAATTAGTCATATGCAAGAGTGCTAGTGATGTATTGTCCTTCCCAATACCCCAGATGTGCTGCACAGTTGCATATGACCTCTGGCATAGGATAGAGATTGAGATACATCAGGACAGGTGTTTTAGGGATAACTGAATGTTTCATTTGACTGTATTGAATCAATGAAGAATTGAGTTGAAGATACAAAATACAAGAAATAACCATTATTGAATGTGTAATATTCTAAGACCTCTAGTAAGAGTTTTGTATTCATAATTGTACTATCTCCAACTCTTTAGTACAATTATGTTTACTAGATGGAGAATAATTAGGCAAGGAAGATTTTGAAGAAAAGTGATGTCAAGCAATTTAAAAGAAGTGGTCATGAAAAAAAATGAGACATATGAACAGAGCTGTAAAAATAGGTAAGTGAATAAACCTCCAGGATTATTTGGGGGTGAGGACCATTGAATGTAGTGGAAAGCCTGGTAAAGGATTTTCCCTGCTGCATTCTATAGGAATTTCAAGATGGCTGGTTTTCTAGGGTGACTAGTAATAACTTAAAAAAAAAATTGTAGGGAGAGGAGAGGGTGATGGATGTATACCTAAGGCTTTTACGCCCATGAAGACTGCATGCCTTGATCACTCTTGCAAATACTCTTCTTTCTTCTATCAGTAGACTTGGGGGGGGGCAGAATCTGTGGACTATATTACATTGAATCTAATGCCCAGTGACTGACCTTCAGTTTTGACCTTCAGTTTTGGAAAGGTGGTATTGGCAAAGGAAATTTAAAAATAAAAAAGCTCTGACCTTGTGATGTGTTACTCCTTGAGCAGCCTTCTCATATGGCTCTGGATCTTCTTCCTTTCTCTCCTTTCAGAATTGAGCAAGGAGGGGCTTCCAGTTGCTGGTAGGTAGTGTTTATTTCATTATTCTTTATTGATCTACTTAACCCTATATATTTCAAACACAGTCCCTTCATTAGAGTCTTCAATTATATTTAATGTGCAATACCTTCTACTCTACCCAGAACTTTACTGAATCAAATGTGAAGCCACAGGGTTATTGAGCATGCCAAACACAATGTCAGTTATGTTTTTAAGAAATCATGTTGGCAACCTTTATAGCTTTTTCATTGATAATTTTTATACATGTCTTTTTATATCATTTTTGCCTTTCTACATCATCCATGATGATATGTTTATGAAACTTATTTTGAGCAGGAAATAACAGTCACTGTGAAGTCATGAATGTGATGACTGCTTCTTGTATGGAAGACAGTTTTACAAAGCATTGCACACCATATTTAAGCTCTTACACTCTTTCTGTCACCTCTTCCACAATGTTCCTTGATGCTTGGAGGATGTAATACAGATGTTTCACTTAGGGTTCAACATTCAACTGCCACTTATTCTCAGGACATTATTGAGTTTTAACTGCCCCTAATATTCACTACCAGCTGAAAAAGAAGATTCTCTGATAAAAGTGAGAGCAACATACATTTTAGCAACAAGAGCCAGTGTGTATATTTCTATAGTATTTTACACACACTGTGCTAAATACATGTTATTGTAAATATGATTTTAATAGTTATTTTCAGCCAACATAGCATATTACTCTATTTTGGACTTTTTCAAAGGTTAGAGTGAACAATTTTGCTTTGTCATCTGTTTATCATCAGAATTAGCTTGTATCTCCCCACTCTCACTTCTAAATTCACAATAAATTGGCTCCATAGAATCCTTTCCTCTGTACAAGTTCCTGAGGTGGCTGGGGCATCATATGGTAACAAGGACCCCCAAAAAGGGTGCGTGGTAGCCTACCTATAGTACAAATGAATCTGACCTTTGGATCACCATCCCAATAATTAGTTACTGCATGCAATGAGTTGTCGATTGAAGTAACCTACATGGTCCCTAAAAGAAGACAAGCTTTTTGTCACAGCCCTTGAACACCCACCTCAGGCAAAATATAAGACCCTGTTGCTGAAGATTCCACATACTGCTGTAACACAGCACTGAGAGACCCTGCTGAATCTGGAAATGAAGTCAGCTCCCAGAAGGGCAGCCTGGGGAATGCCAGAAGGCTTTACACAAGCTGCCAGGGAAAACAAACCAAAGATATTCTGAGAAAGCAGGCAACATCCTCAAGCTACACTGACTGATGGCACAGAATGCAGAAGACACTACTATATGGCACAAACAAGCAAGACAAGAAGTCTGTGCAATAGTGGTGCTCAATCTAGGTGGATAATCAACAGCTGGCTAATTGGCTATGAGATCCACTCAGAGACAGGGAAACTTTAACTGTTATAGGGACCCAAGGCAAACTTTAAAAAATTTTTTTTATCTTTATTGTCCAAAATTAGATACATTGATTGAGCAAATGTTGTGCTTATATTCCCATTTCCCTCCTCCCTGTCTCGAATCCACTGGGTATCCTCCTCAGTGGTCACACTGGATCAATCCATGTGGCAAGGTGTTATGGATAGCACAGAAGGCATCAAAGTTGCCCCCCATTTATGTATTGTAGCTGAGGGGGGTAATATCTCTGAATATTCTCCCCCACCATGGCTCTTACGATCTTTCCACTCCCTCTTCCGCTCAGTTCCCTGAGTCATGGAGGGTGAGTTTTAAGTCTGTTTTATTGTTGTTGTTGTTGTTGTGAATTTAAGAGTCTCTGTACCTCTGCTTTAAGTTGTGTTGGAAGTCCTTGGGTCTGTCTCGCTGAGCAAGAACCCCATCTCCAAGGGGAAGTCCTCACTAACCATAGGTCTTCTGAAAGGTTACACCCTTTAAAATCTAACCAAACTAGCAAGATTAGTCTCATTTAACCAATAATAATCTCACTCTCTATTCGAGGTTCTGTTTGTATTTTTTTAGAAATCAACAAGAACCATGAACAACTGAACTCCACCAATTAGATCTGAGTTGATGGGGGACACCCAAGCAGGAGATGAACCATCTCAAATTCACAATTTAGAGCCCTAACACAACCTCTAAGGAAGTGGTGTGAAGAGCAAAAGAGCTATTCTTGCAGCAAAGCAGACATCCTAGGGAAAGATAATGGAGATAGATAGCAAGGGTGCCCAAAATTGTCCAAAACACAAATCCAGAGACTCTTACAAACCTAAAAATTATGCAAACTTTAAACTCACCCACCAAGACTCAGGGAAATTTGCAGGGAAGAGGTGGTGGAAAGAATGTAAGAGCCATTGTGGGGAAGAATATCTAATGCATAAAGGGGTATGGCATACTGGTTTTAAGGGTTTTCTCTAATAAATTATGATACTGAGCATATTTTATGTTTATATATAATTATATAACAATAAAATGTTTTTTAAAAAGAATTAGCTCCTATTCAAAAGATACAACATTCATTTTCTATTTTTCATCACAAGATAGAGTGCAGAGCTTATTAACAACAACATTGTTTTGTCTTGGTTGTCACCACAACCTTCCTTCCATAGGTACAAGATTGGCTACAACAACAACAAGAAAAGAAAAAAAAAACAGCAACCAAGATAGTTTATGAGAAATAAAGGATTGGTATGCTGACTTTGTGTTTGTCATCTTTCTGTTGCAAATAGATGTCTGTCCAGTTTTCCCTAGGTGGTTGGGGAAGTGAACTCAAGCAGATAGGCTTTGCAAACAAGCACCTTTATATACTGATCCATCTTCCCTTACTTTAGCTGCTATTTTGTGCTTTGAATGAAAAGATACAAGCATATATGACTAGAGATTACATAACTACTATAATTTGTAGTAAAAATTGCAAAATATACTAATATAAACCATCAAATATAACCAGGTAAACATATCTATTAATATCATATTAAATAACTTATCCTAAAATATATCAGGTCTGAGTATTTTATTAAATATTTTATTTATTCATTTTCAAGCAGAGAGATAGAGAGAGAAAGAGAGAGAGAGAGAGAGAGAGAGAGAGAGAGAGAGAGAGAGAGAGAGATAAATGCACCAGGGCCACCACCTTGTGGGTCTGGCTTATGTGGGTCCTTGGGAATTTAACTCACGGCCTTAGACACTGGAGGCAAGTGCCTTAACCACTGAGCAATCTCTCCAGCCCAGGTCTGAGTATTATAAATTAATGTTTCATTGTTTGTTATCTTCAATTGGCAAAAGAATGGCAAACATATATTGAAAAAGAAGCCAGGCGAGGTGGTGCACACCTTTAATCCCAGTACTTGGGAGGCAGAGGTAGGAGGATCACCATGAGTTCAAGGCCACCCTGAGACTACATAGTGAATTCCAGGTCAGCCTGGGCTAGAGCGAGACCCTACCTCAAAAAACCAAAAAAAGAAGAAGAAGAAGAAGAAGAAGAAGAAGAAGAAGAAGAAGAAGAAGAAGAAGAAGAAGAAGAAGAAGAAGAAGAAGAAGAAAAGAAGAAGACATCTAGAACATGAATGCCTGATATTTGTCAGTTTCAATCTTGGTATTTTTTTTTTAATATATATTTATTGTCCATAATGAGTTACATTATTTAGTGGGCAAACCATGCGTTGTTATCTCGAATTCCCCAATTCCCCCCCTCCCCATCCCTGATCAGTTGTATATCCTCCACCGTGGGCTGTCTATATTAGTCCTTGTGGCAAGGGATCCTGTATATCTTAGTACTCATCCCGGTCTTCCTGGCCCAAGTGTGTTGTTACTGATGGATGCCATGCCTCCGGACAGTCTCCCCCACCACAGCTCTCACAATCTTTCCGCCCCCTCTTCCACTCAGTTCCCTGAGTCGTGGTGGGTGAGTAATAAGGCTGCTTTAATGTTGCGAGCTTAGAGGTCCTTGTGTCGAAAATCCTTGGTTCCTGTCTCAATGGCCTATCCTGTGTTGATTGAATGACTGTGGTTATAGGTCCCTTGTTCATCATTCATTGTCTGCTGAGTTTCCTATGGATCCTCCCTGATATGACTGTGGTG
>PVHP010050640.1:0-10000 GCA_004024765.1 Zapus hudsonius
GCGCACCAGGGCCACCACCTTGTGGGTCTGGCTTATGTGGGTCCTGGGGAATTGAACCCAGGGCCTTAGGCACTGGAGGCAAGTGCCTTAACCCCTGAGCCATCTCTCCAGCCCCCTCCCTCTCTCTCTTTCATTTCTTTCTTTCCTTCCTTTCTTTCCACCTGCCTTGACATCCGTGACTAGATGTTGATGGGCTGCGTATTATGCAGGTAACATCAGCTCTTGTGAGGTCATGAATGCAGTGATCATCTCATTTTGGGAATAAAATGTTCCAAAGCAGTCCTCTCCAGCCTCTGGCTCTTATGTTCTTCCCACCACCTCTTCCATAATGTTCCCTGGGCTTTGGTGGGTATGATAGAGATGTCTCATTTACTACCAAGAATTTAGCTCTCACTTCTCTGCATTTTAATGAGTTTTGAGTCTTCCCTAGTAGTCAGCGCTGTAAAGGGAAGCATCTCTGATCAAAAGTAAGAGCAACACCACTGAGCATAACTCCTTATAACTTTCAGGAGCTGTTTTTTTTTTTTTTTTGCCTTGCATATTTGACATATTGACTAAGATTATTTTTCTCTTTGTGTGTGCATTTCAGTGTTTTGCACATTTGTTGTTTTGGATACCTCTCTGGTTTTATTTGGGCTTGTTGAGGGTTCACTCCCCAGTACCCCGAGAGAGAAGAAACAAGTTCTTTTTGTTGTAGCTTCTGTTTCCTTTCTTTCCATGGGGACTGTGTGACTGGAACTGTGTTCACTTCAGCTTCTTCTTGGCACTTTCCAGCTGTTTTGTTGCTGTCTTTGTGAGTTTCCAAGGCTCTTCCTCTTTCTCTCTTTGGCACAGTCTCTGCTCTTTCTTAACTGGGTCACATGGAGGCAGCAGCTTCTAGTTAGCCATTTTACCTGGAAGTCTTATATCTGAATTTAACAAAATGTCTGTGGCTGAAATCAGGAGGAGACACTGATGATATATATGTAGGTGTGAGCATGGAGACATAGTGTCCATGAGGCATGCAGCCTCAAAGGTTAGGGTTTGGGCAGAGGAGGCTCCCTGGCTTCGGAGGGAGGAGAGGTCTAGACATTGGAAGCATTTCTGCATGTATACTGTAACTCTTCATGTCCGCCCTCTGCTCGGCTTCAAGGCTTCTCAGCACACTTTCAATGGGAGAGCAGGGAAAAAACGGGGTTCCCCTGGGAATCCTTAGTTGTAGGGACCGAAACCAGCTGAGGAATGATTTTATCAGGACCCTGAAACATTCCCAAGAACGAAGACTCCTCAGAGAATGCTTCAATACAAGACTAGAACAACACAGGGATGCTGCTTTGTCCCCACTTTGCTCAGCTCCTTCTTCACCTTTCTGCAGACCAGCTCTGACTGTCACACTGTCCCCAAAGTGTGTGTGGACTCCCAGCTCCTCACCCCTAGGGAAGCATCCTGCCCAGCCTGGGCCTGATGTCTCTGTTCCCATGATGCACAGTGGTAAGGGAGTCCTGCCTTTGACATGTGGCCTGCCTGGTCAGGAAATCCCAAAGTGAGAATGGCTTGCTTAGAAAGGACGGGCACATCCTCTGTCCATGCACAACTAGCAGGTTGCTTGTGGCTTTATTTAGTCACAAACCCCACTCTCTGGGGAGTAACCATCTTGGGTCCCAGGAAAATCTAGATGTTGTACCTGAAAATACCCGGGCCAGACAGTGGATCAGACTCACGGGTCATGGTTAATGTTCCAGTTACTCCACCCATGAGGCCTCCTGGCTGTCAGCGCCTGCATCTTCAGAGATGCCTATCTTTGTGAACTCAAACCCCTTAAACAGCAGTGGTGATAAGCCAGATGAGGTTCCTGGTGAAATGCTTCCATGGTCAAAAGCTTTCTCACGACGGCTTTAAAAGCCTCCTCTATTCAGAATGCCATTCTGACACTGATGGGAGCCAGTGACATCGCAGGGAGAAAACACACACTTACTGATAAGGACCCTTTCCCTCGCTCAGTTATTTGCTCAGTCAGCTGTTGAGTCGGGAGTACATCTTAGTCCACAAACTCTAGGTGCAGAGAGGTTTGCATTTTCCTGAATTCATGCTAGCTGTAAGCGTCTCTTTCTTGGGAGTAGCAGGAAGGTCCACCCTTATTGCTCTTGAGATTCTTTTCCACATCTTCCTCCCAGGATGGTTCCAGGCCTCATGGCATTGAGGATGTCAGCAATGCCTGGCTCTGCTGACACTCTTGAGACCATGCCTGGCCGTGCATCTGGCCTTTCTCAGGCTCTTACACATCTGCAGGTTCAGCCAGAGCCCTGTCTAGCACTCAGTGAGAAAGCTGGGCTTTCTCTGTGCACATCTAGCCATGTCTCCACAGCCAGATCCCCACTGGGCCGGGCATCAGCTGCACTGCCCATAGCCGCTGGCATGCTGGGAACTGCCCTAAGCTGACAAGGGAATTTGGGGCATTTGATGGACTTCCCCAAAGCCAATTTGGAAACTTTTTTTAAAAAAACTATACAAATGTTAACCTTCAAATTTCTAGCATTGTCTTTAAATCTATAGCAGAATAATAAAAGGGTTTTTTTCTCTCTCTCTTTTCTGGCCAAGGAGTCCTTTGGTTCTGTTAATATTTCTTCATAAAGTATTATGCTCACACACTGTGTGTTCTCCCTTAGTCCTCAGTGACTAATTGTAAGTGCAGCCACAAGTACTTCAGTTACCTGTGGCCTTTTTGCCCTAATGTGAGATCCTGCCTGCCCACATCCAGTTAAAAAAAAAAAGCACCTTTTGGGGAAGATTATTGGGATTAAATGACGGGGACCCCTATAGGAGATGGAAAGCCTGTATACAGTGTTATTACAAATACAGCGTTGGGCAGCCAGCATTTCACAAAGGTTCTGTGAATGCCTCTTCATCTAGAATTTCAGCACAGGGTGGACATAAAATATTTATAGAGTGCAGTGTGCCTTGCCTTTGACAAAAGCATAGTTCAGGTGTATGCTGTTACTATGGACGTCACTAAGGTATAAACAGCCCAAGGATCTTTACAGGCATTTGGAATAAAGCAAGGAATCTGCCATTGTGTTGAGCCTTGGTTCCTAGCCAAAAATAGCGAGCCTGTTATCAGCATGACCCTTACAAGTAAAGATAAATGAAGGCTGGGGAATTAGCACAGTTGTTAAAGTGCTTGCTTTGCAAACATAAGCACCTGAGTCCCAGAACCCACAGAAAAACGCTGAGCAGGGTGGTACACGCTTGTTATCCCCCTGGATAAGAAGGAGGTAGAAACAGGTGGGTGGATCCCTGGGGCTCACTGGCCAGCCAGTCTAGCATACTTGGTAAACTCCAGACCAACTAGAGATTGTGTCTCCAAAAGGTATATGTCACCTGAGGAATGACACCTCACACCTGAGGTTGTGTCTGGCCTCCGTATACATGTGCACATATATGCATGCACAACCACGCACATGTTTGCATGTACACAGGCACATTCATCATAGAGGCAAGAAGAAAAGGGAGTTTGTCAGAGAAGAATGGACAGCACACGAGCTGGTGACTCTTTACTGCTGGTGGCCAAACCAGTATAGCCTTTTAGGTTACAGCTAAGGGGGAATGTCACTAAAAACATCTTTAAGCATCAGTTCATGGTTCATTTATAAAAACCTAGTTATCACTTTATTCCATCTCTTTGTAGAAGAATGATTGTCCCCACCCAATAGGGTCATCATAAGGATTTGAAGGTTAAGAAATCTGCACTTGATTTTACCCAAATGGCTGAGAAGGGAGGCAGAGGTAGGAGGATTGCCGTGAGTTTGAGGCCACCCCGAGACTACATAGTGAAGTCCAGATCACCTTGGGCTAGAGTGAGACCCTATCCCGAAACTCCCACCCTCCCCAAAAAAGCAAAAATCTATAGCAGGGCTGAATAGATGTTAACTCTGAGGTTAACTAGCTTGCCTGCAAAGTTTAATGACCTGGGTTTGATTCCCCAGTAACCACGTAAAGCCAGATGCACAAAATGGCACATGTATCTGGAGTTCCTTTGCAGCAGCTGGAGGTCCTGGTGCATCCATTCTCTCTCTCTGTCTCCTATCTCTGTCTGCTTAAATAAAGAATTCTATAGCAGTGACTTTGTTAGTTTTCATGAAGATTTCTGTGACTCATGAGTATACCTCAATTTCCTGTAGTCTTTGAAATAGGCCATTTGTGAATTTCTATTTTAGAGAAAAATGAATCAGCATTTTTGAAAACCTAAACTAGGAAAACTATTTACAGTGCATGTGACAAAGTTCATATATTGGTAGCTTTCTATCGGAAAGCTATTTCAGTATCCATGTGATGAGGAGCTTTTCTGTGCCCATGGGTTTGAATTGGTTTTGCTCCTTGTAGCTGAATGTTTCCTATGAATTTACAAGTTTCTCTCCATTATCAGGGTTCCAAGTGGATAATGCCCTAGATACATTGAGATACTGTGAATATACTAGTAGAACAAAAAAGGGCACGAGCAAGAAGGAATAAAAGAGTAAAAAGCATTCAACCTCAAATATACTAAGCATGGCAAATTTTCAAATATCTCTAGAATACAATATTAAGCAAATACTACCCAGTGATAGAGAAGATGTGGACGAGTGGGCATTGCAATGTGCCACAGGGTTACACAAACAATATCAGATCCTCACATTTCCCATGAGACTGTGCTGTGACTTTTTTCAGGGAGGCCTTAATGGTGTGTGGAAGGATATCCATCTCAGCATTGTTTATATAATCAAAATTAGAAATGACTTCAGAGCCTCAAAGGGATTTATTAAAATGAATTATGCAGTCATTAAAATGAAGGTGTAGAAGACCATTAAATGACACAGTACTTCCATTAAAATAGGAAAAACCAGTTGCAAATACTATCAGATGATTCACATTTGCGTATTCTGTTTATAAATGTACCATGCATACATTTCAAACTGAGAGGAGATTCATCCAAGTGCTAGTAGTGCTTATGACTTTTAACATTCCTCTGGGATTTTCTAAACTCATAGTAAAGAGTAGATACTATTTTAAAGAAAGAAAATGTTACTTTAAAAATAATTCAGAATAAATTTGTGAGTTACCCCAAAATAGTCATATAGTATCTGTTGTCAGCTTTCTCATTGCTGTGACAAAGAACCCAACCAAAGGCAGCTGATGGGAGGAATGGGTTTATTTTGACTTACAGACTCGGGGAAGCTCCATGATGGCAGGGAAAACGATGGCATGAGCAGAGGGTGACATCACCTCCCGGCCAACATCAGAGTGTGCCAAACACTGGCAAGGGGAAGCTGGCTATAATGCCCATAAGCCCATCCCCAAGAAAACACCTCCAACAAGGTTCCAAAATTGCCATCAGCTGGGGATCAAGCATTCAGAACACATATGTTTGTGGGGGACACCTGGATCAAAACATCACAAGCTGGGATCAAACCAGACCTGAATCTGAGATCTGTCGTGTTGACCTGACATGCTGCGTGCAGTGTCTGCTTGCTTTCATCTGTACACAGCTATCATTTTCCTAAAGCAGTTTGCACTTCAGAGTTTATAGCATGTAGCTATTGAACAATTCTGGAAATTTTCTTAGAGCAACAAACCAAGCATGCAAGAAGGTGCTGGGAAAGAAAGACAGGGAAGAGTTTGAAGGCTCTTGTCTTCTGTGGTCAGACTGTGTGTGTATGGAGAGATAAGAGAAAGGGGAAAGTGTTGTTGCTTTGTCTCCACAATGGCCTCATAAAGCTTGTGTTTTGAATGATTGATCCCTGCTATTTTGGGATCTAGTGGAAACTCCAGGAGGTGGGACAGCTGGAGGAACTGTGATACTAAGGATGGTCCATGGGGGAATAATATCATTTGTCCCTTCCCGTTAGCTCTGCTCCCAGGCCTGTCACACAGTGTGAACTGAGCTGCTCCACTGTGTCTTCCTAACCATGACCGACTAACTCTAGGACACTGAGCCAAAATAAATCCCACTTAAGAGTGTTTATGATGGAGTATTTGGAGTCTGAAATGACAGCTAACGACACAGAGCTTGGGTGGAATGTGTGTGCTGACTTAGATGTATCTTGGTAAATACACAGAGAAGGAGAATCATAGGTGAAGGTGAAAGGCGGTGGGTGAGGGACCAAGACCTTAACTTTGCAATGAATGATGTTGAGTCAGTGAGAGAGAGCTGCTAGCTAGCCTTTGCCTAAAACAAAGAGACTGGTATTTGCAATATCCTCAATTCCCTTTTACTTTGCTTCCCCCACAGGAAAGTAGCATAGATGTAATTTGATTTCTGATATGCACAGCTGACCCTAAAAATCGACTCCTCCTCCATCTAGAAAGGAGGCTGCTCCGTCATGTGCTCCTCTTGTCTCTTTCAGGATAGCTGCCACTATACCGGATGGTCTGCTGAACCATTGAATGGCTTCCATTGTTTGACCACACAAGGAAATTGTTCATGAGTTCAAGTATTTACTGCAGTAACGTCTGACCTTACATAAGAAAGGTAAGGTCTACTTTTGACCCTGCAACTATCATGAAGTGCTCATGTTTGTCTCGTTGACCTTTGTTTAATCGTCATTAATCCATTTTCTCGTATTTAGTATGTGTTAATAATCCAGTCACAGTGATCTTAATCTGATTTTTATTGGATGAAATATGAGCAGGCTGTTTGAGGAATGAAGGTGAAATGTATTATTCTTCAGATTAAATCCATAAAGTTCTCCATCTCCATAAACACAATATGTACCAGCTGGACTATACTCGAAAATCTGAATAGGAGTGTATAAGGCTCTGTGGCATAAAGGGAATTAGCTAAATGTTAATCACTGGTTTTACTCATGTAATGAAGGTCTAAAAAGTTACAGGGAATTTAAAAGAAAAATTATTCTCCTTTCAGAGATGTTAAATTTTAGCTGAATTATTTTTTTGTAGTGTGTAGCTGATAATTTATTAGGTTTTTAAGCTTTTCAAATATTTATTTATTTGAGAGAGAAAGAGAGAGTGTGTGGAGGGATGTTCCAGGTCTTCTTGCCGCTCTTTGTACCTGTGGGTTCTGGGGAATCGAACCTGCGCTGCAGGAGTGACCCGCAAGCACCTTAACCACTGAGCCATCTCTCCAGTCCCAATTCACTAGATTTTTAGAAATGATTGACACACATGACTTTCTAGCCCCATCCTAGGCTCTGTACCATTCACTTGATATAGGTCAGTTTATTAAATTCTCACAGTGCTGTGAGATTGGTACTTCTGTCCCCATTCACATGTAAGAAAGTTGAGACAGAAGCTTATGTGACATGCCAATCCTGGAAACCCGCCCAGAATTTTGTCAAGTCAGACATTAAAGCCTAGGTCAGTGCTCTGCAGCTTGCTCCTTTTTTCTACATCGTTTAAAAAATATTCACTTATGAGAGAGAGAGAGAGAGAGAGAGAGAGAGAGAGAGAGACAGAGAGAGAGAGAGAGACAGAGAGACACAGAGAGACCATGGATATGCCAGGGCCTCCAGCCACTGCAAATGAACTCCAGGCACATGCGCCACCTTGTGCATCTAGCTTTACGTGGGTACTGGGGACTCGAACTCAGGTCATTCTGCTTTGCAGACAAATGCCTTGACCGCTAAGCCATCTCTCCAGCCCTCTACATCATTTTTCACGAATGCCTAATACTCATTGTATAGGTGTGTGATGCTCTCACTACCCTATCTTTCTTCTTTCAGTTTTGTATGAGCATATTATACATAATTAGGGGTTTCATAGGAGATGCATGTTATTTTGGTCATACACCCATTATCCTCTCTTATTTCCCTCACCTTCACTGACCCCCTCATCCTTCCCAACTAGCCCCCCTTTCTACTTCGACCCTATTTCTTTTTGTTGGATATTTACATCATTTTTCTTTATTTCGTTTTAGAAATGTCATCGTTTTAAGTATCCTTTCTATACATCCTTAGTTATTTCCCTTGGATGAATTGCTACCACGAAGGGCTTGCTGAGGTTAATGGGAATCCACCCCTCCAGTTTGGCTGCCCCCTGTCTTCTCAGAAGGCAAGAGGTGTACTGTCAGCCACAGGCTAGAGACCTGCCTGATGACACCCACCAATGCCCGGAAAGAGCAATTCGAATGGCTGTATGCTTATTATTATTATTATTTTTTTTGTGTGTGTGTGTTTATGTATGTAGTGTTCGAGGTGCTTGTGCTCTACCCTCTTTGAGACAGGGTTTCAGGGTCTCATGACTCTGCAAATGAAGGCCAGGCTAGCTGGCCAGGTGCCCTGACTTCTGCTGGCTCCACCTCCCAATGCTATGTTGGAGTCACAGATGCTGCATCATTGCCTCTTGCTATATTATGTAGGTGCTGGGAAATTGACCCTGGGTTTGCAGGTCTTGTAAGCAACCCTCTTTAACACTGAGCCATCTCTCTGGCCCTCTGAATAACTGTTTTTAAAAATCCCAAGGGTTCTTGTTCAGGTGTATATTATCTTTTGTCCATGACTTCCTACTGTCTCCCCTCCCACACACATCTAGAATTCACTTTGTCATTGAAGGAGTTGAAAGACAGAGCTTAAAGGAATAGGCTCCACATAAGGGCATAGGGTCAAATCTTGGCTGTGCTCCTCTGCCTCAGTTTCCCTATTAGCTAAATTGAAATAAATAGCAGTAAACCCTCCCTTGTAAGATAACTTAAAAGTGGTGCCTGGCTTTCGATACATGTTTAGTCATTTTTAGATATTGTCTTCCTGAACTCTATGCTCATGTAGTTAAAAACCAGGTTATGCTTGTTGGAAATGAAATGTGATCATTACCAAATTAGTCACTCCGTAGCAAGTGAAGTACTGCGATCGTAATGCTGTGCGAGGTAACTGTGACCAACTGAAGGTTCCAGATACGCATGCTCGCTTCAGTTGATGCGGACAAGTCAGGGATAATGGACAGAGTGGAAACAGGAATAACTAGGCTGTCCAAGGGCTCTGTGGCTCCCAGTAAACTTTCTCACACACTCTCATTGGATCTGTGTGACATACCTGTGGGGGAGGAGCAGCTCTCATTAACCTGGTTCTACAGAAAAGAGCTGACTGAGGACTGAGCATCTTCCTTAACTGCAGGGCTTGGCCCGGGGCAGAGCTGGAATGTACTCTAGGCTTCTGGCTGCATCCTGAATCCTCAGTCTTGAGGTTTCATGCATAAGGATACTCTGCAGAGGTCACGTGTGGAGAGGAGTGAGGCAGGGTCACCCTGGGAGGTGGGATAAAGAAACAGACATTCAAGAAGTGTCCTGGAGACCCAGTGGGAAGGGAGAGGGAAAGGGCAAGGACCAGGGACAGAGAGAGAAAGAGAAGGAGGAAGAACCATTTCAAGAAGGAAAAACTGGGCTGGAGAGTTGGCTCAGCAGTTAAGGCGCTTGCCCACAGAGCCCAAGAACGGCAGTTCAATTCCCTAGTGCCCACATAAAGCCAGATGGACAAAGTGGTGCATATATCAGAATCCCTTGGCAGCAGCTGGAGGCCCTGGTATGCCCATTCTCTCTGTCTCTTCTATCTCTCCCGGCTTGCAAACAAATGCATTTTTTTTTGAAAGAAAAAAATTAATGAAAACCTGGGGCTTGGACCTCAGTGTTCAGGGGGCTGAAGAGAAGATCAAAGGGAAAGCACTGCATTTTAAAAAGCGGTACAGAATTTTCTTCTTTGGTAGGGGTGGCTTTTCAGTACACGCTGACACTGTAATGAGGAGGTGAGGTAAATGGGAATGTTCACCTCAAATACTTTTTATAACTTTGTGTTAGGAACTCTCAAAAATGCATTCTTGAAACAAAAAGGATGCTTCCTTGAAGCCAGGACAGGACTCAGGTGCTCTGAGGTAAAAAGGAACATTTTGAGGGCTGAAGACTTATAGCCTGAAATTCCTGTTTAGGGCTGGAGAGATGGTTCAGTGGTTAAAGGTTCTTGTTTGCAAAGCCTGAAGGCCTGGATTCATTCCCCAGTACCCAGGTAAAGGCAGATGCACAAAGTGGTGTGTGTGTCTGGGG
>PVHP010050641.1:0-11718 GCA_004024765.1 Zapus hudsonius
GAGTGTAAAGTACATCTTTCCAAGTGGAGCATCTCACATACCTAATTACTGCTGTGTGAATCATATTAGAGTAGCTACTGAGACTTCTAATAGCAATCACAAACTGGTAATCTGTCAAGGCGTAATGCAGATGATAGGCTTTTACACAACAGTGGTGAAGCTCCGAGTAATTATTAACACCTGTAATTGCTTGATAGGAACATTTATTTTCAATCTTGAAAATTATAGACAACAAAATAAATGACTTAGAGTACCTCCAAGAAGTATGTATCCAGAACTTGCTGCATTGGGGGACATGATCCTGGTTGCTCAATTCTGGTTTCTTTGGTATTTTTAACAGGCTATATTACTGAAATTAGAAACATTCTCTCAGTCAGAAATTAAACATCCCAGCGTGGCATATCCATCATCTCATGCTTTAAGAATCAGGATATAATTTAAGGCAGTATTCGACACTAAACATCAATATTTTTTATACTCAAAGGAGAACATATATTTTAGTTTTATTTTTGAAAGATTAAGCAAGTGCACCTTTTATTTCTGTTAGTATAACCAGTTCATGAATCTGATAGCCAGAGTTTATCATTTTGCTTTTAATGTAAAAACTTCCAGTAGGCCTGTTTTAATGAGAGATATTCTTTCATCTGTGTTTTCATTTTTAAAATATTTTATTTATTTGCAAGCAGAGAAATAGAACATAGACAGAATGAGCACACCAAGGCCTCCTGCTACTGCAAATGAACTTCAGATGCATGCGCCACTTTGTGCATCTGGTTTTATGTGGGTATTAGGTAATTGAACCCAAGCCACCAGGCTTTGCTAGCAAGTGGTTTAACACTGAGCCATTTCTATAGCCCTAGTCTTTTCCTATTAATATTCATGCATTATTGCAACATAGATGTAAAAGTTAAAGACCAAATTTAAATCATGAATGAAAATAATTTTTGAATGTGATTTTGAATTTAATGACAAGTGGCAAAATGTAAGAAATGAATCTATATATCAGATTATAGATCTGACTTTAGGAAGATAAA
This sequence comes from Zapus hudsonius, assembly GCA_004024765.1. Lineage (NCBI taxonomy): Eukaryota > Metazoa > Chordata > Mammalia > Rodentia > Dipodidae > Zapus > Zapus hudsonius. The sequence continues at coordinate 1,035 of PVHP010050641.1, forward strand.
AGTGAATATATTAAAATCCTGTATTTAATGATAAAAGGAAAATTTCTGTTTTAATGAAGTAAGTTTTTGACAAGCTGTAATGAGAAGAGGTCTCACTAGTGTTTGTTCTCTTTCTCTCAACCTGGACCTGGGAGATTTTTTTTTTTTTGAGTTGAAAGACACCTGGTGTCAGCTGTCCCTTAAGAAAAGGATCATAAGAGTAAGAATGATCTGCAGAGAGAGGCTCAGTGTGATTTTGTTCTGGAGTTGTCTGTGTAGCCAAGAATGGAGCAGGTTGAAATGACATTACTTATCTTTCTTTGGGGAGGGGGCTGGTGAAGGGAGGGAAACGAAGGAAAGAATATGAATGGGAGCTTCAGGGCCTCTTGAAGCTGAAAATGAACTCCAAACACATGCACCACTTTGTGCATCTGGCTTTAGGGTCTGGGGGACTTGAACCCAACCCATCAGGCTTTGCAAGCAAGCACTTTTGACCATAGTGCCATCTCTATAGCTCTGGACTGTCCTTCTATCATCTGTACAGAGCAGGGATGGCTGAAGAAGTTGAGGGCTATAGTCACCATATCGTTTTGTCTTTTCCATTCAGAAATTGCAAATTTCCAAAGGTATCAAAATACTTATGAGAGTAAGTATCACAAATGTAATCAACAAAAAGGTGATGGCATCTGTTCTGTTTGCCATCACGAAAAGTATCTGTTCCGTCATTGATACTGGCCTTAGAGCTGTTGTAGGGTAGGACAACATTCATTTTTCTCTCGGGGAATGGTGGTGGGGCAGAGGCAGAGGGGTGGAAACAGAAGCATTTTGAAGCTTTCCTTGTTTCTCTTTCTTATGATGACATTCAGAAACGAGTCCCATAACTAAGTGATCAGAATGTGGCATTCTTTTCATGCAGAATCGCTTAATAACAAAACCTTGCTTTGGAAACCACTGATTTCTCATCGATGAATGCAGCGTTCTGAGAGCCCTCTTGTTCTCCTGCATGGTCCAGGAGGTCTCAACATCTTCACCATTCCTCCTCTGTACAGATGAGTTCTAGAACCATCTCCAACACTTGTGACTCCACCAAGTGTTAAGGAGTCATTTTCACTGAACATTTTGACACTTTTTCTAAAGTAGTCAGTTACAGTGTGTCCTGGAATCTTCTACTCGAAAACCAGGGGTATTTTGACCAAGACATTAACTGTTAGCTAGCTCCCTTTTAATTTCATTGCTAATTATGGGAGGCCAATTATGGTACTGTGACTGTGAGCAGGAAAAGCTCATGAAAAGTGGCTTGGGAATTGTCTGTTGGTGAGAATCCTACAGAATTCAACTGATTATCCCATGTGGACCACAACATTTAATTCCGGGACATCATTAAGTCCTCACCTTTTATCAAAAGTAAACTGGCAAGATATTTCCATTTCCTAATTGGGCCATGTCTCTCTCTTCCTCTCTCTCTCTTTTTTTTCCCCACTTGACTGAGCCTGTGGATTAATTTGTTTCTAGTATTGCTGTTCCTTGCCTTTGTGATTGGCCTCAGCTATGAGAAAGCACCCTTTGTGCCTTAGATTTCCCGTTGGCCAGGTCACATTTCAGTAACTCATTAAAACATGTATTTATCCTACTCTGGAGTATATTGTCTGGCCAGCCATGAATTTATTGTGAAATGTAACAGTAAATTGTGCTCTGTGGTCAAAAATGCCAAATGATACACACAGCAGCGTAGAGGTTTCCAGCACGGGCAGGAATTAGAGCCGAGGAGTGTTGGCTGCATTTTCACAGTGGCCAGTTTTGTTCCAGCCTGACTTGGAGAGAGCTGAAATCCCTCGTGTTTGCACTCACCACCACAGAGTCCCGGAGAAACCTGGGACTGAGCTGGTAATAAGCTCCAGCTGAGTTTACAAGCTCTGAGCCTTTTTGAAAGCTTGTTTAGTTTAATGAGGGTTTTCAGATTTCAGAGCTCACACACCTTCACATAAAAACAGATGATTATGACCAAATTAGGAAATGTTGTTCCATGAGTGTTTCCCCCAATACGTTCTCCTTTCAACTGCCAGGCATTGTTGGGCTACACTTTTCACCTTCCAGACATCATTTTTAAATGTGATTTTTGGAGTCTTATTGTATGTAGGCTCTATTCAAAAAGAACGTTATGCTGCATAAAAGAAAAGCCTTTTACGGTCAAAAATGCATATGCATGTTTTCTTAGCGAAAAGGTAAAAATCAGAAAAAAAAATCAATCAAACACCCTTAGCTTCTGCTACTGTAAAAGCAGCTGTCCCAAGAGATTGGGTTTCTATGTCCACCCTTGGGTCCACTTCAGAGGCCCTGTGCTGTGCTTCCAGTGGGCTTGAAGAGAGAAACGTGTCAGTGAAGCAGTGAAATGTGAGGGAGAGGACCCATACATCACCCTGATGAACGTCACACAGGTGTCATGTAGATCAATTTCTAGTTAAAAAGTGGGAGGACTTTTTCCTACTTTCTATCTTACACCAATGGGCTTTAAACAGTAGCTTTAATATGTATGGCATAGTATTTATATTATCCTATTTTTCTTTGCAGTGTTTTCTGAGTCACCTTAAGAAAGTGAATCCTAAGGATGGAGAGATGGCTCATCGGTTAAGGCACTTGCCTCCAGTGTCTAAGGCCCTGGGTTCAATTCACTAGTAACCACATATGCCAGACCCACAAGATGGTGGCCCTGGTGCGTGCTCGCTTGTTCTCTCTCTCTCTCTCTCTCTCTCTCTCTCTCTGCTTGAAAATGAATAAGTAAAGTATTTTAAAAAAAGAAAGGGACTCCTTAGGCTGTGAGGCATTCAAGCCCAACACTTATTACCTCATGCCTGGGGTTTTGCACAGAGACACCCACAGACTGTGATGTTCAGATGCTGGGAATATAGGACCAGAAAGAGGGATGCAGAGCTGTCCCTGAAGAAGGTATGGGCATACTGGCCAGGCCAGACTGTGCAGAAGTGCTGAGAGCCCATGTTGCTTTCTGAAATCCTTCTTCCATGTTCCCATCTACTCCTTCCACCAAACTATCACACTGATAAGCTATTCGTTTGACCTCTGTAAAGTTTACCTTTAGATTCAGGCCAGTGCTTTACTCTTTGACCTCCCTTTCTCTTTCTGCCTATCATTTTCTTAAGCATAGCCCAAACTCTGCCTGCTTTTGATTTTTTCCTCTACTTGTATAAATCAAAGCATATAATAACAGGATGGAGACATTTACTAATATTCTGTATTTTGAAGTGCATTTGTGTTATGAGCTGGGCTCAAATTTACTGTAGTCCAGCTCAAGCTGGGGATTTAATGTGATTTGATAATTCTTAAATTTTGCATATTGTTTAAAACCATTGGTTATCTTAATGAAATCTTAACAGTTATGGAGTTGACTTAAGTAGTCTAAGCGATGAGCAGGCAAGATGACTTCGGTTTAAAAGCACATGTGCTTGGCTTCCACCCAGCAGGAATGGTTGACATGGGACATGCTCTCCTTCTCTAAATGCACAGTAAACATGAAATCTATACATTGACTCTCTTACACGTTGGCTAACAGACCATGAACCTAAAGTGAAGGGAAATAAACAAGGCAAGTACAACAATCATCCTTGCTTTCTGCCAGGAGACAAGATTGTGAATATAATGGGGGGGGTGGGGAGACCACAATCAGCCTAGTTACCTGGCTACCCAGAGAGGACAGAGATAAGAGCCGAGCAGGCCTAGTTTTCAGGCTTCAGTGGAAGAATACTGCAAAGGTTCAATACTTTTAAATGAAGATACCAGAAATCTGTGTAAGGATCCAAATGAGCCCTTGGTTTCCATTTAAACCTTAATAAATGCTGCATATGTTAAAAGCAGGAAAAAGAACAACTTTTGGTAAGCTATAAAATGATCAGTTTTCAAGCTTCACGTGGGACCAGGAGACACTGGATTTTTTTGGCTTTTTTGTTGTTGTTGTTGTTTGTTTTTGGCCTGCCAAGTAGAGGTTTCCTGAACACTTGGGAATGCTATAGTAATGCTCAAAGACTAATTAATGTTGGTTGTAGGATTCAACTACCACTCCAACCCTAGAGTAAAGTTGATAAAAGAATTGGTCTAACAAAGCTTAAAAATAAGCACTGACAGACAAGATAAACTAGCAAGTAGCAATATTCTGCTAAAGTTCTTTAGAGAAAGATAGCAAAGTCCAATTACTCCATTAGTCATAGTATCTGACATCTTATTTCAAAACTACATATATGAAAGAGTACAAAGATATGACTGATGAATGGGAGTCAAACCACTAAGGGAGCAGACAAGAAATAATAGAAGTAATAAATTTGGTGCAAAAACATTCAAGAGTTTAAATGAAAACAAGTACGTAGTAAGGGAGAGGGGGAAGCTATATTAAAGAGCCACGTGAACATTTTATAGGTATTAAAATACAACTTTCAGTGTGGGTTTCGATGTCAGGTTAGACACTGCAGTAAAAAAATAAAGCTAACGAATAGAAAGGTACTACAGTAGACATTATGAAAGTGTACCAAAGCATTGAAAACTAATGCCAAAATTGTCAAAGTGGTATGAAATCTATAAATTTGTAAAACTAAAGCACGGTAGACTTGAACCAAGATATGCAAACGAGGGCACTACAAGTCATGCCACTGTTTAACTGTTAAAAGTCATTAAGAAAGATTAAACATTTGAAAGAATTTGAAAAGTAATAGTGCATATATGTATAATAAAAAACAATTACATGCTGTTGTCTAAAACAGATTAGGAAATTTATAACTGTACAAATGAAATGCACATATTGATATTTAAAATGCATAATAAAAAAAGTAATAGTGCATAAAAGGAACATGGGATGTGTTCTCATCTGGAACAATTCAAAACAATCTACTGCTGGGCCGGAGAGATGGTTCAGTGGTTAAGGCACTTGCCTCCAAGTGCCTAAGGTCCCTGGTTCAATTCCTCAGGACCCACGTATACCAGACCCACAAGGTGGAGGCCCTGGTGTGCGCTCTCTCTCTTTCTCTCTCTCTCTCTCTCTCTCTCTCTCTCTCTCTCTCTCTCTCTCTCTCTCTGCTTGAAAATGAATAAATAAAATATTTAAAAAAACAATCTACTGACTGGGATTTGGCAGAGCTAATAAGATAGTGTAAGGGGCAAAGGACAGTCTCTTCAAAGGGGGTGCTGGGAAAATTTGATGGCTTCTTGCAGAAGAATCAAACTAGACCGTGAACTTTCTACCTCTGCAAAACAACTGAAACATGTTAGAGCTGAAATTGTGAAACTCCTGAAAGAAAACATAGAAGAAACAAAAGACTTCCTGAAATGGAATGGAGGAGTTTTTGAATGAGACCAAAAATACATGAAGCAAAGCCACTATGGACAAACTGTATTATCTAAAATCAGAATGTTTCCTCACAGCCAATGAAACAGAGTGCACACAGCACAGGAAAATATCTGCTAAGCATATATTGGATAATGATTAACATCCAAAAATATCGAAGCAACTCTAGTAACTCAGGAGCCCCTATTGGCTTCAGATACCTGCAGGCTCAGGTTCATTTCCCCAGTCACCCACCTCCAAGCCAGATGGGTGATCTTTTGCATTGGCAAGCCACCCTCACCTGCATGCACGCACACACACGCACACACACACACACACACAGAAGTCAAAGGTAACTGGGATAAAGGCTTGGGAGATAGGCCAGTGGTTAAAGTGCTTGACTCAAAAGCAGTGAGACCTGAATTCCTATCTCCAGGACCCATGTGGAATGTTTGAAATGTTGACATATGTTTATAATCCCCACACCTTAAGGTGAGAAAGGAATTCATGGCACCTACAGGCTAGCTAGTCTACAGAATCAGGTGAGTAGCTGTGAGAGTTTACAATCACATTAGTGATTATATTACTGTGGTGTATTTTTTTTTTGCATGAGTCCAGGTGCGTGTGCACATGCATGCGTGCTTGCGTGTGGGTTTTTTTTTTTTTTGTGTGTGTGTAATGTAGTTTATCCCGTATGCTCACCTATGGTGAGGTGTCTCTTGCCTGTGGTGGCCAGATTGGAACAGCAGGAGTCTTGTCCCAGGATTCTTCACTCTTCTGCTTGGTCTCTTTTTGCTACTTCTGGAGCTTGCAGGGCTCCATTGAGTTTGGAATCTCAGCTCCGCTGTAGGACAAGGGTTATAGGTGTGATTAGCCACATTCAGCTGTTTTATATGGGATGTGCATATTTGAACTAGGGTAGCGTCCAGATGCTTGTGTAGGAATCGTACTTAACCATGGAGCCATCTCTCCAGCCCGGAATTTCTATTTTATTATATATTTTAAGAAATGCCTATATATTATTTGCCCATTTTTGCATTGAGATGCCTTTTTCTTATTGTTTTCTTACTTTAACATTTTCTTATTATCGTGTTCAGTTTCTTATATGTCCCATGTATGGCTTGTAAATACTTTCTCCTATCCGATAAATCACCCCGTGCTGTGGGTTAAATGTAAATTATCCCCACTAGGCTCATGTGTTTGGTGCTGTTTGGGAAGGTTGTGGAAGATTCAGAGGTGGAGCTTTGCTGGAGGAAGTGGATGAGTGGAGCAGACCATGAGGCTTTATAGTCCAATCCTGGATTATCCTCTGCATCCTGATTACAGTGTCACAGCCAGCCTGCGTATCATCCCCACCATCATGGACTAAATGCTCTCACATGTAACTCTTAGGTTGCATTTGGGCAGGCAGCTAAGATGCATTTTTACTATGTTGATTCTTTTTCTGCGCAGAAGCTTTTTGGTTTGATGTCATTTGTTTGCTTAAATTTCCTGAGCTTTGGGGATTATTAAAAAAAATAACATCCTAGACCAATGTTGTAAAGCTTTGAATCTGTGTCTTCATCTAATAATTTCAGTTTTAAGTCTTGCGATTTAAATCTTCATCTAATTTTTTGTTACATTTTGTATATAGTATGAGAAAATATTTTGTGTTAAATAAAGATGAAAATACAGCTTGATGTGAATACTCAGAAGGAAACGGTATGAAATGCCTATCTTCCATACGAATTCTCAAATGGCTCTTGTCAGTCGTGCAAGCATTCTCTATGATGATTGGGGAGTGGACGAATCAAACTCAAGTTTCGCAAAGGAAATAATAAAGATAGGAAATGAATTGTATTAAACTAAGAACAGAAAAACAAGCGAAATCGAGGAAGGCAGTGGCATATTCAAGGGTAAGAAACATCAATATTGTTGAATAGTTTGCAAACATGACCAAGCAATAAAGAAGATACTCTGTTAATGTATGTTTGTTGCCAAAATTGAAATACTCAAAAGAAAAGGCATTTAATTAATTCAGATTTGGAGGCTGTAACTTGATGTGGTATAGCACAGTCCTGGTGGGGGCTCCACTGGAGCCTCTCACCTCAGGGAGATTCCAGTAACATGAAAGCAAATGATCACATCTCAGAGCTGGAAGCCCTAGAGCCAGGGTAGGTCTCGGCTCACAACCATGGGAGCTAGATTCATGCCATCTGAAGGTAGCATCCTCAGTGACCCAATTCTCTCTCTCTCTCTCTCTCTCTCTCTCTCTCTCTCTCTCTCTCTCTCTCTCTCTCTCTCTCATTTTTCAAGGTAGAATTTCACTCTGGCCCTGGCAGACCTGAAATTCACTGTGTATTCACAGGCTGGACTTGAGCTCACAGCTATCCTCCTATCCCTGCCTCCTGAATGCTGGGATTAGAGGCGTGCACCACCACACCTGTCTTCCATTTCTTAAATGTCCCACCAACTTGCCATCTCCACACTGAGGACCAGGTCTCTAGCATATGCATGTTAGGAAAGAAATCGTACATGCACACATCCTAGGAATGTCAAAGTCACTGTGAACACATCTTTGCAGTGTCTTATAACTTTGTCCAGGTACCTGCCATGTGCACCAGAGAAATAAAAAAAAAAATCCACGTCCAGACACGTACAGACGTCTGCAAACATCTTTGGCAGCTTTATTTGTAAACATTCCAAACCTAGAGCTAGATCAAATGTTCCTCGGCTGCAGAGGGATGTGTGCACTGCCCCTCCCCTCCCCCGTGCTGTGCCGTGAATGGAGTACACTGGTAGTTCTTAAAAATATCAACATAAAAAAAGCCAGGCTCAAAATTTTCTACTCTATGATCTCACTTATCTCTTCCTTCAAAAGGCTAAATTTATAGGAACAGGAACCAGTTGCCAGGATCTGGGGAAAGTAGATTGCAGCACATTGGTTAACCTCTTTCTGTGGACATCGAGAAGTTTTTCTGAGTGGGTGAAATGTTGTAGATCTTGGCTATGGTTTGTTTAATAGCATGCACTCTCTCTCCCCCGCCCCCACCTCGCATGTTGTTAGGTATGGTTCATGCAGTACAAACACACATACATGGCATGTGGTTATGGTACAGTTTTTAAATTTGTAGATGTATATCATAAAAAGGTATAAATATCATTGTATGTCAGTCATACCATGACTATGTACCATTGTATAAAACATTAAATGCCTAGAGATAAATTTACCAAATATGCCTAGGACCTATACACTGAAAATTATAAACATTATTAAGATACATTAAAATAGACCTTATAAATAAGGAGCCTTATCTGGTATATAATGAAAAGTCCCTGCATGTTAGAAATACATTTCTTCCCAAAGTGATGCTTTAATTCAATGTCATTGAAAAACCACTGCACATTTTTTTGTAGAAATTGAAACAAAGCATTTCTTAAATGCAGAAGTCATAAAATCTCCAAAATGCCCTAAAAAGGAGAGAGGTTGGGGGGTTAATTTAAGGCTGTAATAATAAATATAATGTGGCAAATTGCATATATATCTAACACACACAGATCTTAGGACCTACCAATTTCACTTCTAGACATATACCCCCAACACATCAGAATGTTCCCACTGAAAAACTTGTATATAAATTTTAGTTTTAGTTGTAGCCAAAAATTGGGGAAAAAATGAACAAATATCCCTAGATCTTTGTAATATGAGTGAGTGGTATCCATGCAGTGTGTATAACTCTAATCTCAATAACATTGTAAAAAGCAAAAGAAGTGAAGCAGAACCTGTACTCCTCTCCATGAAATTCTGTCCCAGACAAGCTAGTCAACTGTGATAGAAAGTAGTTCTGTTTCTGACCTTAGACTCTGGGCGCCATTGATTACTATTTGAGGGATTGATGAATATGTTTCGTGGCTTGATTGTAATTTGGGTTGCATGGGTATTGATGTTCATTAAAACTCTTAGACTCATGTACTTAGGCACATTTTATTTTATGTGAATTATTCTTCCATAAAGTTCGTTTTGTAAAATATAATTTGTGAAGTGCCCATTGTTTTTAAGACTTAGGAAAATGCTATTTTACATTTCTCTTTGTTCTTCTTGCTCTAATAATATTATTGCAGACATTAAAAAATATCTTTATTATGAATAAGTATATACATTGTATGAGCAAATCTTGTGAAGGTATCCCAGTTTCCCTCCTCTCTGTCCCCTACGGAGACTTTTTTTTTAATGCGAGCTTTTTTTCCTTTTAATTAGAACAGTGGAAGCAGTGATAACATTTCAGCTGTTGTGTGTAATTTAGGAAAGTCAACTTTACTAAGTGACATGTAGAAGTCGAGTTAAGCCTCGTTATCAATACAGGCTCTTCCTTAAGAGCAAGAGTTATATGTTCTGAATATATCTATTTTAATTCATATGAAAATGCTCCCATGAATGAACCCCCTAATTTTATGAATAAGAAAAAGAGAAAACCATAATATATTGCATTTATCTTTAGAATATATCAGATTCTGAATATTTCTTACAGTAGAAGAAAGTCCAGATGACTTTAAATGTTGATTTTTGGCGCAGAGTCCCCCCATGCAGCCCAGGCTGGGCTAGAATTCACAGTTCTCCTCCTTCTTCAATCCTCAGAGTGATGGAGATTCCTGACACGTTACAGTGTCCCTGGCTCACACTTGTTGACATAATTGTCAGCTCCAACACCAGTTCCAAGATCAAGAAAGGCAGTTTTCTCTTCCATTTCCTTATGATGGTCCCACCATGTCACAAAAGTCAATGTTTGAAAGGTATCAACAGTCAGTAAATAAGCCGTATTTATGAAGGGAACTTTCACACACTAACATTCAATGCCTTGGTTGTTTATTTGAAAGAAAATCCTTCATGCTGGGGCAGATGGTCCTTTCTGTCACAGCACATGGAACTGTGGGCCAACAGTGTGCAGGAAATCAAAGTGGGTCTCAGCAAGGGCAGGTGAAGGAAGAACTGTGTTGTCTCCCTGGCTGTTTGAATCAGAAAGTCTCAGTGTTACTTCTGGTCCCCACACAGTGTTTACATTTATCGAGTTATGTCCTAATATTGAATCTGCCAAACAGACTGACTTCTTCACATGAATTGCAATAGTTATGTATATTGAAATTCTGATAAACTCGCTCTCATTTTTATACTATGAGCTTGCTGTAGACTGAGAAAATACATACTTCTTCCCACTTACTATATTTCTTTCAGTAGAACTTCTTTGAATCTCGTTATCTTCTGTTTTCTTCTTTGTAAATAAGAAAACTATTGGCCATCCATTTTGACCCTTATGATTTACAATTCTTCTCTGCTAATAGTCTTATCAATATTATATTTGCCATTCATTGTTTTTTTAAAAAAGACTCGATTATTCTAGATACTTT
>PVHP010050642.1:0-11743 GCA_004024765.1 Zapus hudsonius
GTTTTACAGGCAAACACCTTAACTGCTGAGCCATCTCTCCAGCCCCCAAGTCAGCTTTTTATTACTATGATGAATACCCAAGACAGGATACTTAGGAAGTGAAGTCTACATAACTGACTATTTTTTGAGATACAAGGATCTGGTGTTGGCAGAAGATGCATTCTGGTGAGAATCCTCTCAACTATATCCCAGTATGGTGACAGCAGTAGTAAAAGCATGAACAAGGGATTACTTCTCAATACAAGAAGCCACTATAGTGGTTGGAGCCAGGTTCAAATTTTTATAGCAAACCTCTCATGAAAACTAACTCAATGTATTCCAAGACCAGTGTCCCCTGTGGCCAAAGCCTAACCTCTTGAAGGTTTCATCAGACTCTACCTTGACATCATGGGAACCATGCCTTCATTACATAATCCTCAGAGTTTGGGCACTCAGATAAAATCCATTCCATGGAAACCTGAAAATCCTCCACCATTTTACAGCTTTAAAAGGGCGTTTAAAACTATCTCTGATCTTACTTGAAGACTTACATTTTCCCACACCTTCTCATTTTGCTCAGTAAATGCCAAAACAGTCTTTTATTTTCAAATGCTATGTGCAATTTCAGTCACGAATATCTGGAAACGATTTACTAGATCTCTGAGCCAACGCTGAAGCCTTAAAGTTAGTAGCAGACCAGGTCATTAAGTATCAGAAACTCAAGGAAAACCTCTCCAATCTATAAGTACTCTAAAAGGTTCTATATTCCCAAGCAATTTAGGAAGATGCTAGGAAAAAAATAACTTTCAAGATGAATACAAATAACTCTAAGGACACCAAAGTATTTAGCATGAAAAAATAAAAACTTAAAAGTCTGTTTTGTCTTTTTTTTAACCACTAGGATTCACTCCAGTTATCTTGGCAGCATTTAGAAAAGATTTTGAGCTAAAGGGTTCAAGGGAGAGGAATAGAGTTGCTTAATACAATCTTTTCCTCTACTTAACTTCATATCTTAGACCATACATTAATCAGCTTCAGTTGACTGACTCATTCCACCTTTAAATATACCTGAACCAAAACATGTGATGATGCATGTGTTTAATTCCAGGAAGAGATAGCTGCAGATACAGAGTTTCATGGGAGAAAGGATACAATTAAAAAACTATGGTCTGGGCTGGAGAGATGGCTTAGCGGTTAAGGCACTTGCCTCCAGTGCCTAAGGCCCTGGGTTCAATTCCCCAGGACCCACATAAGCCAGACCCACAAAGTAGTGGCCCTGGTGTTCTCTCTCTCTCTCTCTCTCTCTCTCTCTCTCTCTCTCTCTCTCTCTCTCTCTCTCTCTCCTTGAAAATGAATAAATAAAATATTTTTTAAAAACTATGGTCTAAGGAGACTGAAGTAGTGTTTAGTTGCTAAATTTTGATTTGTTTCAAATAATTCCTTGGAAAATTTGGGACATCAATTTTCAACTAATAGAGGTTGATTAGGCTTCATAGCACAGTTCAAACCCATGATGATACAAATAAGAAATGGTGGTCTCATTAGATAAATGGTAATCTCAGTATAGAGGATCTCAGATATTCTTAGTTTCATCAAAACAATTTACTACACATTGTCACCTATGAAAACATAGCATTCTCCTCTTTGTGACCTGATTTCTTGGTATACAAACTTTATTTGAGTATTTGTAATTTAGCCTATACTTATTTTAATGTAATTTCTTTTATTTATGACAAATTCATACTATCAAATCATTCATAATTTTTGGAACATTCTAATTTGTTAGCATCAGTGGATGCTAATAATTTGTGGTAATTTCTTTTGTGACAATTAACAACCTGGGTTTTAGGAGGGTCTGATTGTAGTGTCTGCTGAGAGCCATGGCTTAAACATTTTCCCCAAAACTAAGTCACCAATGTGGTACACCAGCAAGCTAAAAAGAAATATAAGGACATTTAACATCAACCATTAACAATATTCAAATATTCTCTTTATACTCCTCCCAACTAAAGCCATGATATTGTACTTTACATTGCTAGAACTCATTGATCTTACATAACTGAAAACATGTACCTTTTAATTTTTATATAAAATTTGTTGACATATATTCATTATACATAGTGTTGTGTGCATAAGGACATTTTTAAACAACTGTGTTATGTATTTGGATCATTTTTACTCCCCCTAACTGTCCTTTTCTTTCATCTCTGCCTTCCTTTTATTTCCTTTAGTTTTTTGAAATTCTTGCATTTACTTTCATGTATAATCATATATATATATATTTCACCCATATAAGTTGTTCTATATTTCTACATAATATCTCAGCTCAATGAATAAGGGAAAATCCTGTGATATTTGTCTTTCTGAGTCCGATTTATTTTGCTTAATAGGATCATCTCCATTTATATTTATTTCCATACATAAAACATAGATTTGCAAGTATCTTGGTGGTATGCTGACTTACAGTCTGTGAGGTAAAGACTCCTGAGTGCTATATTAAGGTATCATATGATAATTCTATATTTAGTTTTTTTTCAGTAATTTTCATACTGATTTCACAATGGCTACAAGAATTTGTACCCTATTACTCATGAATAAGTGTTCCCTCTCCTTTTCATTCTCTTTAACACTTGTTTGTTTTCTTAATGATAGCCATTGTGACTGAAGTGAGAAGGAATCTCCAAATATTTTTAAATTTGTTTTTCTCTGATAGCTAAAGATGTTGAATGTATTTTCATATGTCATTTGTTCATCATTTAAAATATATTTATTTATTCATTTGCAAGCAGAGAGATAGGAAGAAGAAAGACAGACAGAGAGAATGGGTGTGCCAGGGCTTCCAGCTGCTGCAAATAGACTTCAGATGCATGTGACACTTTGTGCATTTGGCTTTATGTGGGTACTGGAGAATGGCTTTGCAGGCAAGCTGCTTTACCACTTAGCCTTCTCTCCTGCCTGTTCTTCATCTTTAAAAAAATCTCAATAATAAATCAGACTTAAAATTCACCTGCCATGACTCAGGGAACTGAGTAGAAGAGGGGGCAGAAAGAATGTAAGAGCCATGGTGGAGAGGGATATCCAGAGACATTGCCCTCCTCAGCAACACTGCATAAAGGAGGAAGAAAAAAACCTGACTACCTCTGGTGCAGGTCATAACTCCGTAACCTATGGACAGATTAAGTATATGCACCGAGGAGGCACCCCAATGGGCAGGGGACAGAGAGGACTGAAAAGGGGACACCACAAGATTTGCTTATAAAATGTATGTACTTCTTCATAATAAAGATATTTAAAATTTTTTAGTTACTTCATTAGCCCACTTATTGATTAGGTTTTGGATTTTGATTAGTTTTTGGGTTTAGCCTTTATGCAGAATAGGCAAAATAATCCTACAATTTATATGGAAGCCCCTGAAAACTGTTGATTCTTCACAGAAATCTTGAACAAATAGAAAGATGGATAGAGGTATAATAATTCTAATTATATCTTATACCATGGAACTACAGTAACAAAAATGCACAGTACTGGCACAAACAATCAATGAAATAAAACAGAGCACCCATATATCCACACAAAATCTCATTTTTTATACTATTGTTTGTAGCATAGTTTTAGATCAGGTATGTTGATATCTCATAAAGTGGTTCTTTTGCTGAGAATATTTTTGGATATTTGAGGACTTCTGCCAATCCAAATGAATTTTGAGACTACTTTTCTGTCTCTGGAAAACAAAACAATGTAGGGGTTTTTACTGTATTGCATTGAATATGCATATTGCTTTTGGTAGAATTGCAATTTTTTACAATGTTAATTCTACCAATCCAGGAACATGAATGGTCTCTTCATCTCATATCCTCCTCAAGTTCTTTCTTGAGTTTTTTTAATATTTTAATAATATAGGTCTTTCACATCCTTATTTAGTGTTATTCCAAGGTATTAGATATTTTTTGTGGCTATTAAAAATGGGACAGTCTTCCTTATTTCTTTTTCTATATACTTGTTATTTGCATAAGAAAGGCTATTGACTTGTGTGTTGATTTTGTATCGTGCCACTTTTTTGAAGGAATTTATAACCTTTAGGAGTTTTTTTTTTGGTAATTTTGGGTCCATTATGCATAGGATCATGTCATCTGCAACTAGGGATAGCTTGAATTCTTCCTTTCTGATTTGTATCCCTTTTATGTCTTTCTTCTGTCTTGTTGCTTGGGCTAGAACTTCAAGCACTATGTTGAAGAGCAGTGATGAGAGTGGACACCCCTGTCTTATTGCTGATCTTAATGGGAACTCCTTGAGTCTCTCCCCATTGAGTATGATTTGGGATTTAGGTATTTTGTATATGGCATTTATTATGTTGAGTTACAAGCCCTTCATGTCCAGTCTCTTCAGTATTTTGTTCATGAAGTGATATTGAATTTTATTAAAGACCTTCTCTGTACCAGTTGAAATAATTATGTAGTTCTTGTGTTTAAGTTTATTTATGTGGTGGGTTTTTTAAATGATTTCCCACATCAACATCCATGTAATTTTGACAACTGTATCAAAGACACATTAGAGAAAGGACAATTGATGACAAAGTTAAGTGGATGTCCATAGTAGCATAAAAAGATTGAAACTAATTCCCTATTCATAACCTTATACTTTTTTTGAATGTTTATATGGTATGTGTGTATGTGGTATCTGTGGGTGCATATATTTATGAATATTTGTTTGAGTGTGGATGCACACGTACATATGTGTGTGTGCAAATGAACACCTGCACATGCAGAATCCAGAGGATGATGTTTCCTGTGTTCCTCAATTTCTCTCCAATAATTTCATTGATTCAGAGTCTCTCACTTGAACCCATAGCTTATAACTTCAGCTAGTATAGCTACCTAGCTTCCCTGGAAGATACCCTTTCTCTGGGATTTCAAGACTCTCATACCCACCTGGCATTTGCTCAGATGCTGGATATCCTAACTCCAGTTCTCATGCCTGCTTGTCAATCACTTTATTCCCTTGAGAACTTGTGTCAGTCTCTCTGTGTTAAGTAGATTAAAATAAGATTTAAGACTCGGAAACTGCTAGTAGAAAATATTGCTGGATATGGGCAAGGAGTTTTGAGAAAGGAACAATGTTTAAGAAATAAAACTAACAATTTACAATTAGAATTGCATGAACTTAAAATGCAAAGGATGCCAGGCATGGTGGCACTTGTGTTTAATCCCAGCACTCAGTAAGCAGAAGTAGAAGAATTGCTGTGAGTTTGAGGCCAGCCCAAGTTTACATAGTGAATTCTAGGTGAGCCTGGGCTATAGTGAGACCCTACATAAAAAAAAAAAATCAAAAAATTAAAAATAAAGAAAAAAAAACAGAAAAAATAAATACTAATTGAGTGAAAGCCTGTAAAATAAGAGACAAAAATTGATTGCTAGCTACATATCCAACTGACAATTAATATCTTGAATATGTAAGGAATGTAAAAATCTTCATAAATTTTGATGAACATTTCTTAAGTTGTCTTTCTCACTGTGCCTGGCAACTGGAAATTGACTCTTTCCTTTTCAGAGTTTCTTTTAAATTCAAAGTGATATATCTGAGTTTTGTCTACATTGGGTTTATTGATTTTAGCACAATGTGCTCCATGAGCTCCATGAACTTTTACAAAAACACATGTGCACATAGGGATAGAAAGAGAGAGAGAGAGAGAGAGAGAGAGAGAGAGAGAGAGAGAGAGAGAGAGAGAGAGAGAGAGAGAGGTTTTGCCTCTAGCAGCCTGGCTGGAGGAGGTAGCATGGGGGATGTATCTGATTTCAAGCACAAAGTTATACTGGAAGGTCTGAGTTCTGCTTGCTGCCTCTTCCCTACTTGTTTATTGCCAGTTTAGTGCTTGCTTGTCATACTTACATTTTGGTTGAGTCTCTCTGCTTCAATCTGTTAAAGGGAGTTGAAATAAATCCCATTCCTCCCATAAACTGTGTCTGGTTTGAAAGTTCATCACAAGGTGAAGCTGCCTATAACACACACACACACACACACACACACACACACACACACACACACACACACACAAAGACAAACACAAACACCTTCGACCTGTGTTGACAAAAATGTTTTATTTATTTTATCTCATTTGCAAGGAGATAGAGAGAGCACATTGCAGGGCTTCTAGTCACTGCAAATGAACTCTAGGTGCATGCATCACTTTGTGCATCTTGCTTTATGTAGACACTGGGGAAATGAACCAGGATTGTTAGGCTTTGCAGGAAAGCACCTTAACCACTGCACAATCTCTCTACCCTCTTGTCTTGATATTGTTACTTATTCCATAATATGCTGCAATGCTGAAATAAATATGGAATGCTGTTATCTCTTCAGTGTAAGAATTTCAATCCCTTTGGATGTGTACATAGGAAGGAGAGTCTTTTCATAATGGCTGTACCAGTTCACCTCTGCATAATTACTGTGCTAGGGTTCTTCGCCAATATTTAATAATAATGTTTGTTATTAGTCACTTTAACAAAAATGATGTTTCGTGGTGGCATTCCACTGACAGGGATAGTGAACATCTTTGCATATACTGTTAGCCAGCTTTATCTGTTCTCCTTAGAAATATCGATCCCAATCTGTCTTGCAATATTAATTCATTTTTACTCTGTTATTGAGATGTCTGATTTCCTTATGTATTTTATACTGTTTATTGTTACTCTGACATGAAAAAGTATCGATAGTAAAATCTTAAATATTATTGTTTCTCAGCTTTTTTTGGTTTTGTCTTAAATAAGCAATTTAAAGGACAAAGAAAAAAGCATATGCAATAAATAAAACCTAAATAGGATATACTGGCAAAAAAAACTCTTATAAAGATTAAATCTACTTTCACATTTATAAAATATTCAAATGATTGAAAATTAGTCTGAGCATTTTATTAATTATAAAGAGCTGTTATTGCACATGCTTGTAATCTCAGTACTGGAAGTTCTAAGGAAAAAGATGATGAGTTCAAGGCTAGTTTGGAGTATATAGCAAGATCCTGTCTTTAAACACAAAATAAAACTACAATAAAAGTATGTTTATCCAGAAGTGCCTACAATTAAGTTCCACCTAGATCTTTTATTTTTATCAGTTGTTATTTATTCTTCAATATTTATCTGAATAAATATATATCTCTTCACTTGTTGTCACAAAATTTGCAGATAGCACACATGAAATACTGATCATTATTGCCCTTTTCCTACTTAACATCTTTTAAAAAAAAACATTGCCATTGTATCTATGAACAAATTGTATTTTTTCTGTATATTTTCATTGTGTCTCATTGTGAATATCTACATTTGTGCATTTTGACAAGCCATCATTGAAGATTATGTGCTTTATTTTAAGTCTTTCTAGTTAAATGAAAAAAAAATGTGCTAGATTAATAACTCATGCACATGAACTTTATTTCCATGGGTTAACTAACTTTTAAGGATTGATCTGAATTGTAGCCAGATTCACAGAACCTTCTTTCTCTTTTCAAATGCACTTTTCTCTCCAGGGAAGGATGTTTTCCTGCTGTACTGTGTGCAGTGTATGAAAGTCCCACTACAGAATCTTTAATACAGACAGAAATTACTTTCTCTCAACATCTGTCTAGCTATATTTTATTCATCATTCAGGTCACATATTGAACTCCAGCATTTTCTGTATATTGTTTCATGACCAATTCATCTGCCATTGCATTCCTTCTGCTCTGAAATTGCATAACAGGATTACTCCTCATGGAATATAATCAGTAACCATTCTATACTTTTATTGAGATGTGGCATATGTCAGTATCATATTATTACAATGAAATACTGCATTGCTATAAGGCAGAAAACATCACATTTTTTTCTGTTTTTCTCATAATTCAATCATAGGATTGATTACAAGATAAGCATGCAATAAAAATACTTACAGAATTGAATTAAATCAAATTGGATTGATTTTCCTGGAACATCAGCATTTTCTGTGGCATGATATAGAGCTGTTCTACTTTTATGATGCACAATGTAGAGTGGAATTTAAAAAATATATTTTCATGATATATCGAATGTAGCAAAGAAAAAATGGTGGCCACGCAAACAGGCATGGGTTAGAACAAAGGCAGAAACAGCTGTAACTCTTATTCTGCCTTAAAGTTACTAGCCCTACTTTCCATGGGTGGTATAATAAAGTAAAAATTAATTTTGAGACTTCTGGTTCAAGATGGCAGACTAGTAGCCACTGCGTCCCCTGGGGAACAAGGGTTAGGGTTTTCACCCGTGATCCAGGCTGTGGACACAAGCTACGACCTCGGTCTGAACTCCAGACACTTCCCAGCATCAGATCCTTCTGACAGAGAGCTGCCATCTACGATCAGCACTTGCTGGAGGCAATTCTGTTTGTATCTTTCAGAATGCAGTGAGAGAGCTGTGGTCCATCTAACCCTACCAACAGACTGCAGGCCGACCCCTGAGATCCTGGCAAGAGATGAGCCACCACAGTCATACAGTGGAGGATCCATATGGAACCCCGCAGAAAATGATGGGATGAACAAGGGACCCACAGCCACAGCCAATAAATCAACCCAGGATAAGCTAGTGAGACAGACAACAATGATTTTCGACACAACCTAAACCAGAAGTACAGAGACCCCTAAATTCTCAACAATAAAACAGCCTTAATACTCACCCACCATGACTCAGGGAACTGAGCGGAAGAGGGGGCAGAAAGATTATGAGAGCCTTGGTGGGGGAGACTATCCAGAGTCATGGCTGCCCTCAGTAGCGTATCTCTAAGGCTGGCAGAACCTGGCTGTCTCCTAGTCTGTCCATGGTCCCCTGCCCCAAGGACTGATCCAGACTGCCCAAGGAGGAGGATATCCAGTTGATCAGGGATGGGGAAGAGGGGCATTAGGGAACGGGGGATAACAACTCATTGATTACCCATTATATATTGTAACTCATTATCAACAATTAAAAAATTAATTTTTAAAAGTTGCTAGATGTTTCACACAAAATCTACATTTCTAGTTGAGAAAGATCTATGTCTTATAACAGGTGAGAAACATGGGATTCTTTGGCTGGAAGATCTCCCTGTGCATCACAGTTTTGTACTTATTTATGCTACGATGGACCAGTCATCTGACCTCATTGAGTAAAAAGGATAATATATCCCACACACCTGATAAGTAGGTTGACTATTACAAAATATTTAAATGTTATCATTGACTATCAACATAATAGTAAAAATTATGGAAATGGGGCTGGAGAGATGTCTCAGCAGTTGAAAGACATTTGCTTGAATAACCTTTATTAGGTTTGATTTTCCCACATAAAGCCAGGTTCTTAAATTGGCACATGCATAAAAAGTTCATTTGCTGTAGCAAAAGATCCTGGTGTGCCATTCTTATCTTATTCTTGTGCTCTCTCTCTCTCTCTCTCTCTTTCTCTCTGTTGTTTCTCTTTAAATAAATATTAAATATAATATTTATTAAAATAATACAAAAATATAATGAAAGGACTTCCATACAAAAAATTCATCACTTTTAAGATCTTATTTCAGATTTTTTATTTCATGTACAATTCTTTTTCTCTACATCCATACTTCCCCATTGCTATTTTTAGGATGAAATATGGATGGTATATTCTTGATATTATCTTTCTCCCCTTGTGTAGATAGGCTTACCCTCCTTTGCCAGACATTTTGGACTTGTCTACTATATTTTCACCTGAAATAAACATACATTCTTTTTTATTTTTAGTTACTTGATATCTAATTTTTTCCAGATTAAATTTCTAAGCTTTGTTTATGATTCATTGAATATAGACCAAAAATTATCACTTTCAGAGATGATTCATTATAACTTTTAGCTGTCAACCCAGAAATGAAAAGCTCTTTACTTTGCAACTTGTTCTTGAACTCAAATGCTCTTTTCAAATTAGATTTTGTATTATGTTTAAGAAAACCTGTATAGAATTCCCAAGCCCTTTAGCCTTCCAAGTCTGCAATGTCAGTTCCTGAAGTAACTAGAAAACCTGCCAAATATGACCTTCTTTAAACAACATCTCTCTCCTTTTTTTTCCAGAGGAAAACTGTAAAGATCAAGTCACAGCTGCACGTACTACCTAATTAAACAAGTGTAAGAAAGCTGAGAAAGGTCAGGTTGTCAAAAATCATTGCTGTATCTTTACTGGATTGTATTTAAAGACTGATTGCAGCAAAGAAAATAACTCAATAAGGTGTGTGAGACTGGAATAGCAAAAGAACTCAAGGGGCCTTCTTCTGCCTGGCACGTAACAGATTTCAAGATAAAAATCCTAGGAATTATACCAAGGGAAAGGAAATGAAGAGAGTATTTGCTGAAAAGAAAACAGCTAAATTTAGTGTGGTAAAGAAGATCTGTAGGACAAGTTCAAAGAGGAAACAAGACAAAATTACAAATTGAATCTCATTGGCTTGAAATTTCCTTTTAAAATAAAGAATAAAATGAATAGGTTTTTAAGAGATGGTGCAAAAATGGACAACCCCAAGTAAAAGATCAAAGGACAAATGAAATATTTTATGTCACCAGAACATATTTCATTGGGTGTGACGAATATTTGTAATTACTTGAAAACATTCAAGAATTTCTGTGTTGTATGCTGTTCATCAGAGAGGCATCATATGCATCTTGGTTTTCCTTTGCTTTGCCTTTCAGTATGGGCTGAAGTACAAAAAGGCTTCCTAAAAGCTCACCCCAAGAGCATCTAGCTATGCAAGCATCACTCCGAATTAGCTGCTTCTACCTGGAGAAAGAAGGAAGAGGAGCATTATTTTCTTCCTCAAACCTACTTTCTAAAACATTGTAGACATGAATCCTCTGGGAAGTTCTAAAGGGTGCTAGTTAGCATCCAGTATAATTTTCAGTTAAGTAAACTTTAGTCTGTTTCCCCTTCTTTCGTCTATCTCTGAGGATATGGTATAATCAGAAGAAAAGGTTCTGAGCCTTTGGGAATAAAATGCCTGTGCTTTTTTAAAAAAGTGAGTGGAAATATACACTCTAGGTATTGTTTAATGATTCAGATATACTTATGGTATTAACTGTCCTAATACATAACTTCCTAAAATGAATAGGTGGTGTGTGTGTGTGTGTGTGTGTGTGTGTGTGTGTGTGTGTGTGTGTGTGTGTGTGTGTGTGTGTGTGTGTGTTAAACTATTTTCAATCTATCACCGGTCTTTAGGTCTCCTCCTCTTATGCCATCATTAAATATTCATGAATTAAACTAATAATAGAACCTATAACTTTCTTTCCTTGAAAGAAAAAGCATTGCATTTTATTACTGTGACAGACGAGAATTCAGCATTACTCCTCAACCCTCTGAGTGGCATGGGTGCCATCTTGCCAGGAACAACTGACAAGGCATTTAAATAGTGCACCATTGCAAGGATAATTGCAATTTGTTGTAATTTCTGCTTAAATTCCTCCCTGACACAGTTGATTTATTTTGCAAATCAGTGCATCTAGAGAGTGTACTGTGTCGCATTATGGGTCTTTGATATAGAACCTTTGTTTTATAACAGGGAAAATAATTAGCTTTTGGATAAGCTTGAGTTGTGATGTCAGGCGCTATCCGTGGTGCTGAAAGAAGTTATTAGCGCTGAGCTAATGAAGGCACTCAGCCAGGCTCTGCCACCTTACTAATTTGTCTCTTTGGGATTTCAGTAAAATTAAAATTGAGATAAGCACAAAATGGGATTAATTTCATCAAAACAAAATAAATTTGTTGAAAAAAAATCTGTT
>PVHP010050643.1:0-11737 GCA_004024765.1 Zapus hudsonius
CACACCTTCCTGTCGCTGTTTGCAGTGCTGTGGCAGAGGTGATGTCCAGCCCTCTGCTCATGCCATCATTTCCCCTGCCAGAATGGAGTCTCCCCTTGAGTCCATAAGCCAAATAAACCCATTCCTCCACAAGCCGCTTTTGTTTGGGTTCTTCTGCGCAGCAACTAGAAAGCTGGCTGCAACAATAGTATATATCGTATCTTGAAAAGTTGACCATGTTCAAGAATTTAATGGAAACTTTTATTTCTGGATCTCAATTATTTTCCCATTTATTTTTCTTTCCTATTTATTTTTCTGGGTCAAAATAAATTTTCAAAGGATAACATATTATATTGTTGTAAGTGAAACCTGGTGATTTTTTTGTTCTTTTGTCCAAGAAAACAGCTCTAGGCATAATTGAGAAATGACTGGAATAAAGACCTAGACTTCCTTTTCACTAGCTATACATTGTTCTTAGCAGGACTGATTCTAAATGAAAGATTTGTTTTTATGGTGCATTGTGTACCCGAGAAATTTGGGCCAAGGTTTATGAAAGAAATTGATTTAATCTTCAACTTGTTCATCTTCACACATATGTCAAGCAGCCTGGGGCACAAAAAAAAGTCTGTAGTTTTATTTGAATTCAGCGTCTGCCCACAAAGCTAATGCCATAGCAACTAAGAAACCCTTGTACTTTTCCCTTAAGAGACTCAATCTTAAGGAACCTTTTCTTCTCTGTCCCCTTATATTTTGGAACTGAATAGTGCATGCTCAGAACATCATATTTCAGCCCTACACTTTCCAAGAGACCTCATTTTTTTGCTTCTCTTAAACACTGAGGATATTTCTAACATGAGCTTCCTTCCTTCATCTCATTCACAATCCTAAATTTCTAAATGTTAAGTAGACTTTTTCATTTAGCTTGGCTTTGGGTGGGAGAAATATTGAAGAGGTGGCATTTTTTTAGGCTTTCCCTTCATATCTGTAGTTGTTTGATGCCCAAGAGTTTAGTGGCCTGCTGATAAATTTGAAATGAAAGGGCTTCAGTGCAAACCATTTACTGGTGCTGAGATATCGCTGTTTTAACCTGGAGATGACTGTCGCCTTGCAGTGCTTCTTGTCTGTCTTTTCATGTTCTTCACCAGGCCACTGATTAGCGTGGTTACCTTCCTCAGAATAGCCACTTTCCCTTCCTTAATGAACACTCTCTATCATGCTGTACAATGTTTGTAAAAATAATTTGTTCCCTTAGATGTTTGCCTCTGAAAAATATTAAAAGAAAAATATGATGACCTATTTTCAGGTTTTCTGTACTTTAATTGATATTTGAGAATTGCCCATGTGTGTGGAATGCACTGTTTTTGTTGCAAGCATACATACAGTCTGAATGGCCACATCGGTCATTTGTGTATTTATTCCCTCAAGCATTATCAGTTCTTTGTGTGAGCACACTTAAAATATTCCAATAACTATTTTGAAATGTACAGCACATTATAGTTACTATAATCACCCTACTGTGTTACAGAGCAGTAGTATTTAATCTTCCTATATAACTGTATTTATGTACCCCTGCCTGTTCTCCTCCAAATACTTCGTCTTTGGGTGACCACAATTCTACACATCACTTCTGTTAGGTCAACCTGTCAATCTAGAGTACCATGCCTTTCTTTTTGTTGTGACAGTAAATACACACAATGTAATTTTTTCATGTTAACAATTTTTAAACACATAGCTCGGTGTGTTAAGGACAATGGCATTGTTTTGCAACCATAATCACTATATATCTCTGGATGTTTTTCAAAGTTAATTCACATGTGTGGGGGCATATGTGGGGGTTAGAAGACTGCCTCACATTGTCTGTGCTCAACCTCCTTTGGCTTCTTTGAGACAGGGTCTCTTGCAGCTGCAAACAAACTACGTGACAGCTAATGTTACATATCTGGCTGCTTCGAGCAGGGCCTTTGAGCTTTGGGTAATCCTGGCTCTGCCTCCCATTGTCTTAGGCATTTGGGGACCACACAAGCATGTCCACTTTGCATCCCGCTTTACATGGGTGCTGTGAGATTAAACCTGAGCAACCAGGTACCTTTAAGCCATTTGTCTCTCTATTCCATGCTCTGCTTTCCTCTCTGCCCCCGTGAGTCTCACTACCCTCGATACCCTGAGGGAGAGAAGTCATAGATATGTGTCATTCTGCATTTTGCTTATTTCTCTTGGCATCATAACTTTATGGTTTAGCCATGTTGTGACATGTGTCAGTGTCCTTTTCTGAGTGTGTGTGTGTGGGTGTGTGTGTGTGTGCAGGCACACATGGATGTACCCTGTGTACACAGGTGCAGAGGCCCCAGAAGAATGTCAGGTATCTTCCTCTGCTATTCATCTTGAGATGGAGGGGTCTCTCATTGAATGTGGATCTGCCATTTTATGGTGAGACTTACTAAGCTCTGTTCCCCAGACATCCTCCTGCCTCTACCGCACCAGGAAACTGGGCTAACATGTGTATGTGGCCGACCCTAGCTCTTTACGTGGGTGTTGACAATTGAACTCAGGCCCTCGTGCTTGTGTGGTAAGTGCTCTTTAATGCTGAGTCATCTTTCTGACCCCAGACCTTTCTTACTAAGGCTAAATAATATTTGTCCATATATAGCTACCACATTTTATTTATTCATTCATCTGTCAGTGCAGACTTGGGTTTCTTCTACATTTTCTCTATTATGAGTAATGCTACCATGAATAAAGGTATAAAAATGTCTATTAGCATCTCTGCTTTCATTTTACAAAAGTGTTTTCATGTATAATAGATTTGGTTTGCTGGTTAATTATTAGATATTTTTGTATTTAGGTCCATTAACAACTTTGCCCTGAATATTTCCTTGCTTGGAATAGTCTTGTCAGATTAATTTTTATATAATTTCTTTTCCTCAGCCAGGGTCTTGCTATGTAGCTCAGGTGGGCCTGGAATTCACAATTCTCTTGCCTCAGCCTTCTGAATGCTGGGGTTACAAATATCTAGCCCTATGCCTCACTGTTTTTTTTTTTAGGTCAGATAATAAGAAGTGGAACTTCCCGATCATAAGATAATTTGATATGTAATTTCTTCTTTTTGTTGGAGTAAATGTATTTTTGGTGTGTGCACATGTGGAGGCTGGAGGTTAATGTTGGATGCCTTCCTCAATTTCTTTATTTTACTGAGGCACCCAGAGCTTACAGATTCAGAGAGCCTACCCAGCCGGATTGCCCAGTGGGTTCTCTGCCTCCACACACTGGGATTACAGGTGGACACCATGCCCATCTGGCATTTATATAGGTGGTGAGGATGAATCAGTGGTCTTCACGATTTCCCCCACCCATGTGTAATTTCTTGATGTACCATTTTCCTGCTGTTATAGAGATGCCTACCCTTTACACAGCCCTCTCTTACCCTATTTTTAATTGACGGTGTTCACTTCCTGTAAGAACATGTTTAAATGATCTTCACTTAGGGGTTCTGCACCAATTAACTCCTTTGTCACTTTTCAGTAGTGTCAGCTTGTTATCTCCTTGGGAGCAACTGTCGCTTGGAGGGTTTTGTTCGCTTCTCTGTCTTCCTTCTGGCCTGAGCAGACTCACGTGACTTCACCCTATGATTGGGGCCAACTAGCAACTTTTTTCCCTACTTAGTTTATTAAGAAATTAATTTGCTGATCATATCTGTTATAACAATGAATTAGTGTAGCAAAAGATTAGCTGAAAGAGAGGGTGATCATAATGACTTCACAGCTCACTTAGGGAAGTAGAAAAGCGGTTTTAAAATCAAGGTAGCTAAATTCCTGGTTGCACACTGCTGCATTGACTTTTCATGGGCAGACATGAGCAAGTCTATTCACCCCGGATAGGGATAGGGCACCTATAACAAACCAAAGAAATGACTCTAACCAAGTGTAGCTTAGTGAACCAGTGAGTTTATCAGGAATGCCTACTGAAGCCCAGAGGAGGGCTTGCTTACAGGGGCATGATTGACCCAAAGGCAGGTGCACCTGTGAAGCCCTCCCTGTCACAGGTGGAGACTTGGGAAAGCTGCCTTCCTGGAGCTCACTGCTAAGTTGGAAGGAGAGTGTGTTTCCCATGATATTTCTACTCATTATATACTGTTGGGGGCCTTATGAATCTTGGGAGTTTCTGGCACTTTCTGAGAAGTGTGAGGTATAACCATCCTGAGCTAAATTACTTCCTGATCCTCAATGAGCTTAGGAATTTCTGGATCTAAGGTACTTCCTAAAGAGCACCCCTCCAGGATAGAGTGTTTCCATTCTGAGGAAATTGCTATACAAGTACTTCCCATTGTGCTTCCTCAAGCCATGAAATTTGTGATCTGTGGACTATCCCTAGTTGGTGTGTTTCCCATTTTTGCCCCATTTTTGCATTTTTATTTTGTTAGAGTGCATAATATTTCACACAGACCACCTCCATTTTCCTTGGTTCTAAATCGGTAATATTTTGGGCTTCCGGGGAAGATGGCTGACTAGCAGACATGCCGTACACCTCGGAAATCAAGGGCCAGGGTTTTCAGCGGGGATCCAGGTCGTGGACACAAGCTGCAGCCACGCGCTGAGCTCTAGACACCTCCGAGCACAGGATCCTCACAACTGGAAGCCGCCAGCGTGGACCAGCATTCACAGGAGGCAGTGAGTCATCCGGAGCAGGCAGGCTGTGCCACAGCAACCTCAGCCCGCCAGCCGCCTGCTCATCCGGCCTCCCTTGGGTTTCGTCCCCGACCCTCCTGCACTCTGTCTATCCCACCCCTCCCCAAAACTTGCGTGTCTTTCTTTTTCAACATTTTGTTGTGTTTTTTTTAAATTTTATTTCTTATATTAATATTCTTTCTCCATCGGCCATCTGTATGTAGCCCCTACCCCTGCCTTCCAGACTCCAGGGCGGCTGCCTGCCCCTCCCCCCTCGCTATTCTGTTCTCTTGTTTATTTTGGTTTCTTAATCCTTTTTTTTCCTTTTCTTTCTCTTTCACCGATTCCTTGTTTATTTTTTATTTTTATCTAATTTTATTTTTTTCCTTTTCTTTCTCTACTGCCTTCCAAATTGGCCCAGGGGTTCTTAAGTAGCCCCTCCCCCTGATCTCCAGCCTCCAATGGATCTACACCAGTCCCTTTCTGCTCCTGAGGAACCCATCAGACCCTCTATCTGAGACATGAAAACCCAGCAACACTAGTTCCAGGGATCTCAGCGGCCTCACTCCCCCTGCCCCTCCCCCAGCTGACCCCATCCCCTGGGTCCACAGGCCCCTGTGGGCCTGTTCCCCTCTCCTGCCCAATCCGGTAGCCCCACCCCCGTTACCCACGACTTCCAGGGGTCCTCTAACCCTCCCAACGACCACCAATCCCCACAGCCCCAACAACCGAACCCGCCCCACTGCCCACTGCCCTCTGCCATCCCCCACACCTGCCGACCCCTGCACATATCTAAAAGGCATTCATCCAACCACCTCAAGTGGAATCAAAATGGGCAGACCTCAACACAAGAATATTACACCAGCTGAGGAAACTGCACCAAATGACAACAACAACACCACTAAAGAGAGAGAGCAGAAGCAGGCCCAGGATGACACAACACTAAACCCCGATCATACTGGCACAGATCCTAAGGAGAACTTAATGTTAGTCGTGCAAGAAAAAATGGACCAACATATTGAAAGGGTACAAAGTCAGCTCATGAGCTTTGCCACCAGGCTTAATATATTAGAGGATAACCAAATGGACGTCAGAAGACACATATCAGAACTAAAGACAAGCCAACAAACTGAAGGTATCAAAAACCAGCTTTCCCAATTAACCAAAGACATCTGCAAATAGAAGAATGACTGTCAGGAAGAAGTAATTAAATCAAACCTAGAAATGAAATCATATCTCAATGGGATGATAGAAGCACCCAGGAAAAGGAGTTGCAGAAAACAAAAACCATATTGAAATAATAAGAACATCCCTTGAATCTCTTACCAACAGGATCAATCACTGGGAAAACAGAACCTCAGACATGGAAGACAGAACAGAGGAGAATTCAAGGGAAATCAGAACCCTGACAAAATTCAAAAGAGCAAGTGAACAAGTCTCAAGGGAAATGTGAGATACCATAAAAAAGACCTAATCTCAGGATCATGGGGATCCCGGAAGGAAAAGAAAACCAAATGAGGGGCATAGAAAATATTTTCAACAGAATTATTTAAGAAAACTTTCAATACTTGGCAAGAGATCGTCCTGTACAACCAAAAGAGATACAAAGGACCCCAAACAAATTGGATCAAAGGAGGAACACCCCAAGACATATCTTAGTTACAATATCAAACATTGAGTATAAAGAGAGAGTCATTAGAGCAACGAGAGAAAAGAAACTCACGTATAAAGGAAAACCCATCAGAATCATGTCAGACTTCTCCACAGAAACTTTAAAAGCCAGGAGAACTTGGAACAAAGCGATTCTAGGCATAAAGAAGAATGGATTCCAACCTACCCAGCAAATTTAACCATCAAAATTGATGGAGGAATTAAAGTATTCCACGAGACTAATCAGCTTTACAATTACTTGAGCACAAAGCCAAACCTTCAAAAGATACTTCATGAGATATCCCTTGCAGAGAAACAAACAACCAACCCCATGAAAGGAACAGAGAACAAACAAGGTAACACAAAAGACATAGCAGCAACAGCTCAGATACCAACCTCCATATACTCTACAACATGGCAAACCTCACAGTTATAACTTTGAATGTAAATGGACTAAACTCTCCTATAAAAAGACACAGGATAGCAGGTTGGATCAGGAAAATGGACCCTTCCATCTGTTGCCTTCAAGAAGGACACTTTATAGCTAAAGACGGTAACCTACTGAGAATAAAAGAGTAGCAAACAATTTTCCAGGCATGTGAGAAAAATAAAAAAGCAGGTGTGGCTACTATAATATCTGACAAAATAGACTTTAAGCCAATAACAATAAAAAAGGACAATGATGGTTACTTCCTACTTGTCAAGGGAACGATAAAGCAAGAAGACATCACTATACTAAATATATATGCACAAAATGCTAGGGCCCCTCAGTTCATTATGCATAAATAACTCAAAAGCAAAGCAGATATAGATGCCAACACCATCATAGAAGGAGACTTTAACACTCCACTGTCACCCCTAGACAAATCATACAAACAACAGACGAGCAGGGAAATCAAGCTACTAAATGGCACCATAGACAAACTAGGGATAACAGACATCTACAGAACATTCCACCCCAAGGACACAGATTACACATTCTTCGCAGCAGCACATGGAAGTTTTTTCCAAAATTGACCATATACTGGGCCATAAATCATCCCTCAGCAAATTAAGAAAGATCAATGTAATCCCCTGCATCATATCAGACCACAACGCGTTAAAGCTAGAAATTAACAATGGGAGAGGATCCAAAAATTTCAACATATACTGCCGACTGAACAACTCGCTCCTGAACAATGAATGGGTCAAACAAGAAATCAGACAGGAAATCCAGAACTTCCTAGAAACAAATGATAATGAGGACACATACTTCCAGAAATTGTGGGACACAATGAAGGCAGTTCTAAGGGGGAAATTCATTGCTGTAAATGCCTTCATAACAAAGACAGGGAGGTCTCAAATCAACCAACTATCCTCATACCTAAGGTCATTAGAACAGATGGAAAAATCCAACCCTAGGAGCTCGAGATGCAAGGAAATAATTAAGATCAGAGCTGAGATTAATGACTTGGAAACAAAGAAAATG
Organism: Zapus hudsonius; assembly: GCA_004024765.1. Classification (NCBI taxonomy): domain Eukaryota; kingdom Metazoa; phylum Chordata; class Mammalia; order Rodentia; family Dipodidae; genus Zapus; species Zapus hudsonius. The sequence continues at coordinate 7,759 of PVHP010050643.1, forward strand.
ATTGAAAAAATAGACAAATCAAAGAGTTGGTTCTTTGAAAAAGTCAATAAGATTGACAAACCCCTGGACAACTTAATCAAACAAAAAACTGAGAAGGCCCAAATTAACAAAATAAAAAATGACAAGGGTGAGATCACAACAGATCCTGAAGAGATTGGATGTATCATCACGTCACACTTCAAAAACCTCTACTCCGCAAAATTAGAGAACCTGCAAGAAATGGATAAATTCCTGGACACCTACCAACTTCCAAAGCTCAGACCAGAGCAGATAAAGACCCTAAACACTCCGATAACACTCACAGAGATTGAATCGGTAATCAAGCACCTCCCCAAACAGAAAAGCCCAGGTACAGATGGCTTCTCAGCTGAATTCTACCAAACCTTCTTCATTGAACTGAAACCTCTCTTTTTGAAGCTTGTCAGGGACATAGAAAAAAAGGGTAGACTCCCAAACTCCTTCTATGAAGCTACCATCGCCCTAATTCCCAAACCAGGCAAGGATGTAACAAAGAAAGAAAACTACAGGCCCATATCCCTGATGAACTTGGATGCAAAAATCCTAAACAAACTTCTAGCAAACTGAATACAAATGCAAAACAAGTCTATAATTCACCCTGACCAAGTCAGCTTCATCCCAGGGACGCAGGGATGGCTCAACATACACAAAACGATAAATATAATTCACCACATTAACAAACTCAAACGCAAAACCCAAATGGTCATCTCAATTGATGCTGAGAAGGCTTTTGACAAAATTCAACACCACTTCATGTTCAAAACCCTGGAAATTATAGGCTTAGATGGCCTATACCTCAACATGATAAAGTCAATGTACAGATCTCCTAAAGCACAAATCATCCTCAATGAGGAAAGACTCAAGGAGTTCCCCCTCAACTCAGGAATAAGACAGGGATGTCCACTCTCACCACTCCTATTTAACATAATGCTTGAAGTTCTAGCCCAAGCAATAAGGAAAGAGAATAGCATAAAAGGGATACAAGTTGGAAAGGAAGAAGTCAAACTATCCTTCTTTGCAGATGACATGATCTTATATATATCAGACCCAAAGAACAGTATTAGTAATCTCCTAAAGGTGATCAATGCCTTCAGCAGAGTGGCAGGATACAAAATTAACACAGAAAAATCAGTAGCCTTTCTATATACAGAAGACAAACATTCGGAAAAAGACATCAGAGAAACTGTCCCATTCTCTATATCCTCAAATAAATTAAAATACCTAGGAATATCACCAACCAAGGTTGTCAAAGACTTATATAAGGAAAATATTGAAACACTCAAGAGGGAAATAGAGGAGGGTGTGACGAGATGGAAAGACATTCCATGCTCATGGATATGGAGAATCAATATAGTAAAAATGGCAATCCTGCCAAAAGCAATCTACAAATTCAATGCAATGCCTATAAAAATCCCAACCTCCTTCTTCACAGACATTAAAAAAAACTCAAAATTTATTTGGAAGGATAAGAAACCTCGAATAGCTAAAACTATTCTGAGAAAAAAAAAATTACGCAGGAGGTATCACCATACCTGACTTTAAAACATACTACAAAGCCATAGTAACTAAAACAGCATGGTATTGACAGAAAAACAGACATTCTGACCAGTGGAATAGACTCGAAGACCCAGCCTTTAATGCAAGTAACTTCAGCTTCTTAGTCTTTGACAATGGTGCCAACAATGTATGCTGGGCCAAAGATAGTATCATCAAGAAATGGTGCTGGACAAATTGGATAAACACATGTAAAAAAATGAAATTGGACCCACTCCTTTCACCATGCACACAGATCAACTCCAAATGGATCAAAGACCTCAATATCAAGCCTGTAACCCTGAACGCCCTGGAAGAAAAAGTTGGAGGAAACTTACATGAGATAGTAGTAACAAGTAGGAACAACTTCCTGAGCAAATCTCCAGTAGCCCAGGAAGTCCAACAGTCACTTAACCATAGGGACCTGATCAGGCTCAAAAGCCTCTACAGACAAAAACACTGTTCTAAAAGTCAACAGACCCCCTTCAAATTGGGAGATGATTTTAGCCAGCTACAACACAGACAGACACCTAATTTCAGAACCTACATAGAACTCAATAAAATTAAGAGCAAAAACCCAAATTGCCCCCTCACAAAATGGGGCAATGATCTCAACAGAGAATTCACAGAGGAGGAAACACAAATGGCCTTTTCTCACCTGAGAAAGTGCTCAGCATCCTTAAGCATCAGGGAAATGCAAATCAAAACCATAATGAGATACCACCTTACCCTGGTCAGAATGGCAATCATAAAGAAAACCAACCACAATCGTTGCTGGCGAGGATGCGGGGAAAAAGGAACCCTCATTCACTGCTGGTGGGATTGCAAACTTGTTCAACCGCTATGGAAAGCAGTGTGTCGACTTCTGAGCAGAATGGACATAATCCTTCCAATGGACTCAGCTATCCCTCTACTAGGCATCTACCCACAAGATGTCACATCTCGATGCAGAAACATATGTACAACTATATTTATAGCAGCTCAATTCATAATAGACAAGTATTGGATTCAACCCAAATGCCCATCCATGGAGGAATAGACAGAGAAACTGTGGTATAGTTACAAGATGGAATTTTATTCAGCTGAAAGGAAAAATGACATATTGAAATTTATGAAAAAAATGGTCTAACTTTGAGCAGATCTTACTAAGCAAACACTCAAAAGAACAGAGAATAGAACGCCACATATTCTCCCTCATATGTGGTCCTTAACCAGGATAACCGTGTTCTTAATGGAGACTAGTAAAATGAAGTGAGACGTTATGAATGAGGGGTAAGGGATGGGGTTAGGGGAATCGCTTAAGCATGAGGATAAACCATACGATGTTCAAAAACATAAAATCCTTACGAGCATAATGTAACGTATTGAGTTACTAGTGAGCGTCGACTGGCAAAAGGGGCCAAGAGTGGTTGGGGAGAGAGCCTAAGCCTGTGAATAATTAGATCAGTCTGACAACCGCTGGTTCCAACCACTGGTTCCTTCCCTCACTGAGCTGTTGACCACAGCGACTCATGAGATTCCAACTACAAGACAGAATTCTGTCAAAGCTCTTGGGTGTCCTCCCCAGACCTGAGGCAAAAGCGTGTTGCTGAAGAAACCACAGAATGCCATCAATCAGCATTGAGAGACCCGTCAACATCCGGAACGGTATCCAGCCCCCAGATGGCAGTTAGTGTAGTGCTGGAAGGCACTGCAAAGGCTGCCAGGGGAAACTGATCAACAACAGCTGGAGTAAACAGAGACGATTGACATGAAACACAATCTGCTGCCATGAGTAGGCTGACCACACCTCCTACTGGGAGAGAACAGCGAACCAAGAAAGGAGCACTTGTGCAATAGAGGAGCCTGGGCCTGGGGGAGACAATAAACAGCTTTCAAATTCTGCCGATTTTCCACTTAGTGAAGGGGACCCCTTGTCTGGAACCTGGGATTCAGGTCAATAGGCACCGGATCCCATACACTTTGCCTCCCAATAAAAGTTGCACTATGGGAGCGATTTACTGGGAGGTTACTAAAAATTAGAATCTAGGTAACCCAGAAATGTGTATATTTGTTAACCTACACTGATCATACTCTCCGATGGAGATGGTGTTTTTATTTTTCAGGATGCAGCAAGAGAGCTGGGGCCCATCTAACCCTACCAACTGACCGTAGGCCGATACCTGAGATCCTGGCAAGAGAGGAGCCACCACAGTCATACCGGGGAGGATCCATATGGAACCCCGCAGAGAATGACGGGATGAACAAGGGGCCCACAGCCACAGCCATTAAATCAACACAGGATAAGCCAGTGAGACAGAAACCAAAGATCTTAGAAATAAAGACCCCTAAACTCACAATCTTAAAGCAGCCTTAAGACTCATCCACCACGACTCAGGGAACTATGCGGAAGAGGGGGCAGAAAGATTGTGAGAGCCGTGGTGGGGGA